>OW240914.1:2931438-2971746 GCA_933207985.1 Pelobates cultripes | reverse complement strand
GGGGCTCTGTATATTGGGGAGTTTATGTACATTGAGGGGGGCTCTGTATATTGGGGAGTTTATGTACATTGAGGGGGGCTCTGTATATTGGGGAGTTTATGTACATTGAGGGGGCTCTGTATATTGGGGAGTTTATGTACATTGAGGGGGCTCTGTATATTGGGGAGTTTATGTACATTGAGGGGGGCTCTGTATATTAGGGAGTTTATGTACATTGAGGGGGCTCTGTATATTGGGGAGTGTGGCGAAACCGACCTCGCCACTGGGCATTGGAGAAGACTGATTGCCAGCCTCCTGCCATGTGACTATGGCCCCTGGGATGTAGTGCCCTTTAAAGACATGATTTGGGCATAATGGATTTGTGTTGTGCTGCTGCTGGCCCTTTAAGAACCATCTGGGGACATACTGTGGAGTTACTGGGTGGCCACCATTTCATGTATCAGAGGCACATGTTGAGAACAATGGATGAAGCACATGGTGAGAACAATGGATGGCGGCCATTTTATCTCACAGACACTGTTTGGACTTTTTTCAACACGGTGCCATCTCGCCAGTATTTGTTGCACAGAGACATCGTGCGGTGGTTTTGGACTATACAACAGGGGACACCTTATACAGTAATTGTTTTTCTTATAGCCTGTATATGTTCTGTGGAATCTGCATTAAACTGTATCTTTCAAAGTACTGAACGGATCTGGGTGAATTTTGGATATGTGGTTCACCCAGATCCCCCGGTTCCGATGATATACTTGTTTATGGGGTTATTGCATGTTTTGGGGTCCCTGTGATATGTTTTATAATACTGTGTTTCTCTGCCTGTGATAATTAGATTAACAACTGTGTTCAGTAATCATATCACAGGCAGAGGGGAGGATTTTGTGTGGGAATGTCTGTGTGTATTGTACGGATTGATTGGCTGTGTTTCAAAACGCTGTGGGCAGTACTGCTTGACCTCAAAACAAAGTGTTGTCTTGTTATTGGGGGAATTGGATTGTATGCTGATTGCCAGGAGTGAAAGCTGATTGTATGCTTTTCCTGTTCAGCTGCTTACAGCATTCATATGCTTGAGAGCATTCGTATGTTTCTCCGATTCGGTGTTTGTGGTGTCTGCTGCAGTGCTTGGAGTCCTCAGGATGCTCTAGGAGCATCCTTCAATGGAGGTACCCAGTCGGGGTGCCAGGTTACATTGGTGGCAGCGGTGGGATGGCGTCCTAGTGCGAGGTAAAGCAGCTCAGAGACACCGTTCGTGGAGTTACAAATTGAGGGCAACGCTAGCACACGTGCAGCGCCCCTGGGAGCAGAGGTATCCAGCGACTTGGAGCAGACAAGTATGGAAGTCTCTGGCGATGATTGGATGGCCGAGATGAGGCAGCGAGTGGCCCAGTATGGGGATGATGTACCCATGGAGGTACGCCGGGTGATCTGGAACCAGGTCACGGCCGAGCTAAACACAAGGCTGGCCCGAGAATTCCGGCTGGTGAAAGAGAGAGAGTATGCTCAGTGGAAGGAGTGTTACAGCAGCCGAGTAGAGGCTGCATCCGAGGAGGCTAGCCATCTCCCCCTGAGGAGGCCAGAGGAACCCGAAGTAGGGGTCCTCATAGACTGGTCCTGTGAGGAACCACAACAGGCAGGTGGAGATGGGACCAAGGTCTCTCCACCAGGCCCACCGGGATGCTGGGCAGCCGGCCCAGATCCCCAGCAGCAGCCGGAATGGCCAGGTGCGGAAGCAGGTGGTCCTTACTCGCAAATGTTGAGGGACCTCACAGACTGGTCCTGGGAAGACCCACTGATGGTAGGTGGAGATGGGACGGCGGTCTCTCTACTGGCCCCACAGGGATGCTGGGTGATCGGTCCAGATCCCCAGCGGCAGTATGTATCAAAGGGAGCTGAATGTGCTGTCCTTCCTCCCCAGCGGCAGTATGTATCACAGGGAACCGAAGGTGCCGTCCTTCCTCCCCAGCAGCAGCGTATTTCACAAAGGGTACACCTTATTCTCCCAGATCTGGCAGATGAGACAGTCGGTCTCGCTTCCCAGCAGCAGGACAATATATTGAAAGGGGAGACAGTCGGTCCCCCTCTCCACCAGCAGAGAGAGTGTCAGGGAGAGGAGCTTGTTACCCCTTCTCCCCAGCGGCAGCGTAGCCCACCAAGGGGAAACACTAAGCCCCCCACCAGCGCAGATGGGACCGTTGTCTCTGCGCCTAAGCTACAGGGAGTATGGACAGTCGGTCCTGCTCCCCAGCGGCAGAGTATTCTACCAGGAGGGGAGAGTCTCATTCCCCCTCCCCAGCGGCAGCATAGCCCACCAAGGGGAGATGATAAGCCCCACACCGGTGCGGATGGGACCATGGTCTCTGTGCCTAAACCACAGGGGTCCGGTCCCCCTGCAGCAGGGCTGTTTATCCAAAGGGGAGACAGCCTGTCTTCCCCTCCAGCAGCAGACCCAGGTCTGGAGTGAGGAGCCTACTACGCCGTTCCCTCACCTGGGCTCCAACCAGGCTACTCCTGTGGTAGTGCTGGCACCAGGGCAGAGTACCACTGGTCTCTGTCCACCCAGCAACCCATTGATCCAGAGTGCTAGTACCCCCCAGAGCCAAGGTGGAGCTCCTGGACCTGGACAAGGGACCCACTACTCCAGGTGTAGTAACCAATTTTCGTGGGTGGGTTATACTGCGGATTCTGTTTTGTCCGACAGGAGGTCAGATACCTTGTTAGTCTTTTTGGGAAAGGGGAGAAATGTGGCGAAACCGACCTCGCCACTGGGCATTGGAGAAGACTGATTGCCAGCCTCCTGCCATGTGACTATGGCCCCTGGGATGTATTGCCCTTTAAAGACATTATTTGGGCATAATGGATTTGTGTTGTGCTGCTGCTGGCCCTTTAAGAACCATCTGGGGACATACTGTGGAGTTACTGGGTGGCCACTGTGACGAGACCAATCTCGCCACATTGCATTGGAGGAGCCTGGTTGCCCACTTGCTGCCTTTGGATTATGGACCGGCAGCTAAAGGGTTAATTTTACTGTGCAGAAGCATTTATTTCTCCTTTTCTGCACAGCCGTTCCGTAGATTCCATCTACCGAACAAACAGTTTCTTTTCAGCCTCCCCAGAGCCGTGGGAAGCCGGCTGGCGACCTTAATTGGCCACCCAGAAGGTGGAGTGCGCCCTCCATTTACCTCCCTGAAGCCGCGGTTAACCGCGGCTTAACGAGCGTGTGCCGGCAATTGACCACCCAGTAGCTGCGGTTAACCGCAGCTTAATTGATTGTTACTGGGTGGTCGCGGTTACACTTAGCCGCCACACGATGGCGGTGTTCTGGAGCTCCCCAGGCAGCCAGCGCTTTTCTGCCCGGCTTTCCTGCACCAAACCCGGACACTTTTACGTGCAGGCACCGCTGAACCTCCAACCCCTGGTTCTAATTCGTACAGATTTAACAAATGCATGTAAATTCGGTATTTTATGTTGGAGGTATATTTTAACCCAGATAGCCATGCCATGGAGCCTTTTCGTGGAATTAAAGACTTTGGCTCCATGGCAATTAAACTGTATTCGTGTGGTCTGAGTGCCATTCACCTAATAATGTGCACTCAGACCTGAGCTATCTGGGGATATGTTACATGTATATATTTACTGTACCATTTGTCCCATTATGTATTTTAAAGTGATAGTCTGTCTTTGTGTCCCCACGTGTGTAATGGAGTTTTGCCTTTGTCCTGGGAGATAATTGAATTACTTCTCCAGGGCAGAGGGGAGGAAGCCAGGATGCATTGTGGGGATGTTTTACTTCTGTATGTCTCTAATTGGTACATGTCTGTCTTTTGTTACAGTCTTCCATCTGGTCCCCTAGGGGAGTGTCCACCAGGTGGGAGACCTGCATAAATACTGGGCAGGTAGCCCTCATTAAACAGACCACTGCTTGACCCTCAACACGGAGCTTGTCTCGTCTTTGGGGGGGATTTACTGTATGCTGATAGAGACTGATTGCCAGGAGTGTAAGCCGCTTGGGTGCTTTTCCTGTTCGTCTGCTAGCAGCTATTCGTGAGGTTCCAGTTCGAGTGTTTGGAGCATTCCCTTGTATGCAGTTCGAGTGTTTGGAGCATTCCCTTGTATGCAGTTCGAGTGTTTGGAGCATTCACTTGTATTCAATTCGTGAGTTTTGGTGATTCTACAGTAGCTGTGCCTGTCTCTAAAAGGGGATTATCGTCTAAGCGGTTTTTATCCCTTGTCTGCTGAAACGGTCCGTTACAGCCACCATTTCCTGTATCAGATGCACATGGTGAGAACAATGGATGAAGCACATGGTGAGAACAATGGATGGTGGCCATTTTAACTCACAGATACTGTTTGGACTTTTCAACACGGTGCCATCTCGCCAGTATTTGGTGCACAGAGACATCGTGCAGTGGTTTTGGACTATACAGCAGGGGACACGTTATAAAGTGATTGTTTTTAATTTAGCCTGTATATGTTCTGCAGAATCTGCATTAAACTGTATCTTCCAAAGTACTGAACGGATCTGGGTGAATTTTGGATATGTGGTTCACCCAGATCACCCGGTTCCAAGGATATACTTTGTATGGGGTTATTGCATGTTTCGGGGTCCCTGTGATGTGTTTTATGAAACTGTATTTCTCTGTCTGTGATAATTAGATTACCCATTGTGTAAGGCATAGGGGAGGATTTTCACAGGCATAGGGGAGAATTTTGTGTGGGAGTGTCTTTCTGTAATGTAAGTGTGTTATTGGTTGTTCTGTAAAACCCTGTGGGCAGTACTAAGTTTGTGGATTGGGAATAAAAGAGGCTGTATGTGCCAGTCCAGTGAGTTCCTGCTTAACCCTCAAAGTGAAGTGTCGTCTCATTATTGGGGGAGGATTTATTGTATGCTGTTCCAGTTTGACTGCTAGGAGTGTAAACCTGTTCGCATGGTTTTTCCTATTCGGCTGTATACAACATTCAAATGCTTGAGAGCATTCATATGCTCCTACGGTTCGGTGGTTTTGGTGTCTGCTGCAGTGCTTGGAGTCCTCAGGAAGTCCTAGGAGCATCCTTTAACGGAGGGGGTGCCAGGTGATCCGTTACATATACATCACATTCACATAAAATTTTCAGAATCAGCATACTCCAAATACAAACATACGTCAAAATCATCCAAATTGGTCCAGTGGTTCAAAAGATAGATCGAAGTCCTTTGTGACCAAATGAAGCATGGCTTTTCTGCCCAAAACCAGTTCCACATAGTCTTCTATCCTGGAGATAATTGGGAAGTAATCCAATTATCTCCATGGACAGAGGCAAAACTCCATTGAACACATGGTAGCAAAAGACAATAAAATACATAAAAGACTGAGGTGACTAGTGGCTAGGGAGGCCATTAGTGGTGAGAAACAGGTATTGGGGAAAAAAAACATAAGAAAATAAACATTATTTGAGTTGTCAGGTTAGGATCCTGACAGCCAGGCTCCACCGTAACAACCTGGCATTGTCTCCAGCGACCCACATTGATCTGTGAGTAGTGTGAATTGCTGTCTGTAGATGTAGGGCTGCGGATTTTTGAGTGCCCACACCACCGCCAGGTACTCATTCTCACTGGCAGCGTAGCTCACCTCCCGGGTAGTAGTTTCCTGCTGAGGTAAACTACGGGATGTTCTCCGCCATCATCCCCGACTTGGCTCAGCACTGCTTCTAATCCAAACATAGAAGCATCTGTGTGGATGAGAAAAGGTTTATTGGGATTAGGAGCAGCCAGGATAGGGGCGTTTATCAAAGTGTTCTTAAGGGCTTGGAACGACTGCTCACACTCTGGGGTCCAGTTTACCTGTCTGGGCACATTCTTTCTGGTCAGGTAAGTGAGGGGATAACTAGGGCACTGTAGCTGGGGACAAACTTTCTATAGTAGCCGGCAGTCCCGAGAAAGACATCACCTGGGTTTTAGTGTGGGGACGGGGCCAGTGAGCTACTGCCTCAACCTTGGCTGGCTCCGGCTTCTGCTTCCAACATCCTACTCTGTGTCCCAGGTATTGTATTTCGGCCATCCCCACTTACTGGGTTTCAATTTCAACCCTGCCTCTCTGATCTGGTCAGATAGTACCGCTCCCACATGGACTAGGTGCTCCTCCCAAGTGTCGCTGTATAAAGCATAATCCTGGAGGCCATCTAACAGTTGGTCCACCATCCTTTGGAAAGTGGCCGGGGCATTCTTCCAAACTGCCTCTGGTATTCTGTATGGGGTTTGCCACAGAGGTTGTTGGTCTGGATCTCTACTCTGTGGGTGGCTAGTGGGGTAACACCTGACAGGTTAGAGAATGTCTCCTGCTTTAAATACAGCATCTGCTGCGCTAGTTTGTGTTGCTTCTCAGTGGACCTCATCTATGGACCCTATCTGAACTCCATCCTCCAGGAGGTCAGGCAGGGGAAGATTATTAAAATCTTCCAAGGTTGGAGCACATATAGCGGCTACCTTCTCTGTCCGCTCGTGGTAGGGCTTCAGCATGTTAACATGTAACATGCATCTAACTCTTGTACCCGAACAAGGACCAATAACGTCAGTAGTGTCACATTTCCGTGACATGTGTGGGCCCTGCCAAGCAGCCTGTAGCCTGTCATGCCAGACAGGTTTCAAAACCAAAACCTTCTGATCGACTTGAAAGCTACGACTCCTGGCTACTTGAGCATACCAAGTGCGCTGGCGCCTCTGTGCCGCCTGGAGGTTCCCACGTACCAGGAGAATGAGTTCCTCCAGCCGGTCCCTAAATTCCTGCACATGTGGGACGATGGGGGGGGGGGGTTCCTTCCTGATCCCCGTTCCCAGGGTTCTCGTACAAGGTCTATGGGCCCTCTAACTCTCCGCCCGGATAACAATTCAAACAGAGAGAATCCTGTAGATTCCTGGAGCACCTCCCAGTATATGAACAGGAGATGCGGCAGGAATCTTCCCCAATCCTTAAGAGTCACCACAAAGTTACGGATCATCTGCTTTAAAGTTCCATTGAAGCACTTGCACAGGCCATTACTCTGGGGATGGTATGAGGAGCTCAGGATTGGTTTAATGCCACAGTTGGTGAGTTATCTCGGCAGTAAACTGGGTGCCCTGATCTGAGATGATCTCCCGGGTAGAACCCATTTTGGGGGAACACTTGCATCAGGGCTTCGGCTATAGTCTCTGCCTAAATATTGCCGAAGGGGTCTTCAATAATGGATAGGAGCTGTAGCTTGGCCTTGAGCCGGTCACCCACTTCCCCACTTTCTGACAGACATCACAAGACCGGCAATACTGTCGCAGATCCTTGGAGATGCCTGGCCAGGAAAAGCTTTGAGTTAGTTGATCCTTGGTATGACTCACTCCCAAATGCCCTGCCAGGGGAATATCATGAGCTATCTTCAGTAGCTCATGTCGATAAATCTGCTTGGTGGTAGTGGAAGCTGTTCCTGAACCTACTCGCTCCGCTATGCGGTATAGCAATCCCCTCTCCCAAATAAACTGCTCTCTTTCCAACCCAGCCTGACTAGTGGCCACCCTCTAGGTCTAGAGGGTAGGGTCAGAAACTACTTCCCTCCCAAACTCAGCAGGGGTATCCCAGAGCAAGGGGACCGGAACAAGGGCACGGGTGCTTATCTGAGCTTCAGAGTGTGAGCCGTCCTGGGTGGTGAGGGCTTGTCATCTCGTCATCACCAGGTATGCCTCCTCAGGGCCATCCGAGGGCACACACGTTATCTGGTAGGTTGTTTATGAGTCTGTCCTCCACCGTCCTGTGTCCAGCGCCCCAGTCGTGATGAACTCTGGCCGTGGGTAGGCGGTAGACGGCTACCCGGACCATGACGGTTCCCCTGGTCTTCTCCTCTTCGGTGACCAGCTGGTGTTACACTAGGGTCAGGGTGGCTCCGGTGTCTTGCAGACCCTGTACGGGACGCCCGCCCAGCTTGACCGGCTGCCTGTGATGATCCTGGTTGTCTACTGCGGCTTGGATGGGATCTGCCTTGTGCAGGATGGTCCAGGCTTCCTCTTTGGGGTTTGGAGCATACGTGGGGGCAGCCTGATAACAGTGAGAAGCGGTTCAGGGTGCAGCAGGGGGCCCTGGACGAATGCACTGGGACCGGTCTCTCGGCTGAGTGCACTCTCTCCACATGTGGAAACAAAAAAAGAAGGAATAGATAGTGCTGCTTATAATAGTGCTGCTACAATAACACAAATAACACCAATATACACTTGAAATGCAATAGAATAAACCAAAAAAAAGTGTACAGCGCACACGTACCCTTTACCTTACAATAAACACTTGGCAAAGAGTTGCACTGTTTCCTATATAAAATAGGAAATAAAATAATACATAGTATAGCCTGTATGAATATTTATAATAGGTCTATACAAGGTCAGCACACTCACAATTTTTAGAGTCTATTATAAGTTGGCTCTGGACTTATAAGGCACATCAATACCCTTTGCCAACTTCTTCCCTCCCAAACTCGGCACGGGTATCCCAAGACAAGGGCACGGGTGCCTACCTAAGCCTCAGAGTGTGAGCTGTCGTGGGTGGTGCGGGCTTGTCATCTGGTCATCACCGGGTATGCCTGCCTGAATGGCTGTATTGTAATTGTGTAAGTCATGTCAATATATAGGGCCTCAAGCACTAAGTGGATGCAAGCAGCATGTAGTGAACCAGAGAGAGAATGTTTATTTCCATTCAGGGGCAATGAGTAGGGGCTAAGGCTAGGTTAGCAGTAAGTGCATGTTTTGGATCCCAAATAACAGAACTTGTGTCTCCTCTCCTACAGTTGTCAAGATGAGTTTCTTTTCGCCCCCTCCATCCTCTAGACTTCTGACTGGTCTATGTGCTGTGTACGCTATGCTTCTTCTCACCATCATAGTCCTCATTGTGGCTCTAAGAAGTAAGTGTAACTCACAATCAGCCAGCACTCAGTGCTCACTCACACTCATGGTGTCAGTGATTGTAATCGATAAAATGTACTACTGCCCTTCATCGAATGCTGAGTATGGCACCAATCAGTGCCCTCCAATGGGTAAGAAATTAGACATTTATTATTGTGTGTTTGTGCAGTAGGCCCCCATACAAGCCTTCCACTTCTGAAGCAGAGTAAATCATGCATTAAGAGTAAATACTAGATGTTAAGTGTGATGGCCTATACCAAATGTTATAACATGACAGGAGGCTTCATATTTGCTTAAAGGACCACTATAGTGCCAGGAAAACAAACTCATTTTCCTGGCACTATAGTGCCCTGAGGGTGCACTCACCTTCTCCAGCGCTGGGCTCTTTCTTTGCTGCTCCACATCAGTACAGGTCAGAGTAGCACTGCCTCCTGATCTTAGTGGATGGTTGTGGAATGTCACTTTACTTTATCTTACTTTAATTTATTTAGTCTATTTATGGTTGCTTGATGATTATATTAGGGGGGTTGTTTCCCTCTCCCATTTTCTGTTACCTGCTTTTTCTGCCACTGGGCCTCTCTAGGGGCATTTTTTTGGCTTTACTATTCCACCTTTTACTCCCTTATGCTTTCTTTTCCACATAGTTGTTCCCCCGTTAGGGGTTTTATCCGCTCAGGAGACTCCCTCCTAGCTGTTTCCCCAGCCCTCCCAAGCACCGGGAACGCTGATTTTATCTCTGGCGATTCCACGTGTTTACTTGTGGCCTCTTTGGACCTCGCGCTATTGCCCTACTGACCTGGCTTGCATGACAAGAGCCGGCATTTGCAGTGGCCAGCGTGTGCCCGGTGCAGTTTATTCTATAGTTTAATACCTTGTTTTCTGTAGTCTGGTATACTTATCTTTTCCTGCCTATTGGCTTATCTTGTTTTTTTACTTCCTTTCCTCTTCTGTATATACCTTCTGTAACCGCACCTCCAGTCATAAAAGAGGTTAAAAGCCGTTTAGGGGATCTTCCCCTTCCTCAGATGCAGGCACAGCTACTGCAGAACACCAAACTCACGAACCGCATGTACGGGAATGCTCCCAAGCGGCTTACACTCCTAGCAATCAGTCTCTATCAGCGTTCAGTAAATCCCCCCCAAGAAAGAGACAAGGCTGAGTATAGCCCCCATGCTCTGACTCACACACTGGGGGGTGGGGGCACTGTCTGAGTATAGCCCCCCGTGTTCTGACTCACACATTGGGGGGTGGGGGCACTGTCTGAGTATAGCCCCCCGTGTTCTGACTCACACTGGGGTGTGGGGGCACTGTCTGAGTATAGCCCCCGTGTTCTGACTCACACATTGGGGGGTGGGGGCACTGTCTGAGTATAGCCCCCGTGTTCTGACTCACACTGGGGGGGGGGGGGGCACTGTCTGAGTATATCCCCCGTGTTCTGACTCACACTGGGGTGTGGGGTCACTGTCTGAGTAGCCCCGTGTTCTGACTCACACATTGGGGGGTGGGGGCACTGTCTGAGTATAGCCCCCGTGTTCTGACTCACACATTGTGGGGTGGGGGCACTGTCTGAGTATAGCCCCCCGTGTTCTGACTCACACATTGTGGGGTGGGGGCACTGTCTGAGTATAGCCCCCCGTGTTCTGACTCACACTGGGGTGTGGGGGCACTGTCTGAGTATAGCCCCCGTGTTCTGACTCACACATTGGGGGGTGGGGGCACTCTCTGAGTATATCCCCCGTGTTCTGACTCACACTGGGGTGTGGGGTCACTGTCTGAGTATTATAAAAACTAAAAATAAGGTGTGCTGTGTCTTTAAGACTATAGTAAACCGTTAATAAAATTGTATACATTATAATATGTGCAATATAATTTGTAGCGGAGAGCTGATTTCCCACAGCTAAACTCCACCAAGTACTTTAAGAGGATGCAGTAACAAGTAATAAATCCAAGAGAATATCCAGCACAATCAGCAATACAATCCAATAATATCCCATCACTAGTGATGTCGCGAACATTAAATTTTCGGTTCGCGAAGCGCGAACGCAAACTTCCGCAAATGTTCGCGAACCCGGCGAACCGCCATAGACTTCAATAGGCAGGCGAATTTTAAAACCCACAGGGACTCTTACTGGTTGAAGGGGGGGGAGGAGACCTACTCTCCTCCCCCCCCCGGCCCCCTCCCCTGGGCGGCTGGTGGGGACCATAAAGATAATGAGGGGGGACCTACTGTCCCCCCCGGCCCCCACCCCTGAGTGGTGGGTGGGGGCCCTAATAACAATAAGGGGGGGACCTATTGTCCCCCCCGGCCCCCACCCCTGAGCGGTGGGTGGGGGCCCTAAAATTAACATGGCCCCCACCCGCCACGCAGCCATATTGATAATGGGGGGGAGACCTACTGCCCCCCCCCGGCCCCCACCCCTGCGCGGCGGGTGGGGGCCATATTGATAATGATGGGGAGGACCTACTGCCCCCCCCGGCCCCCACCCCTGCGCGGCGGGTGGGGGCCATATTGATAATGAGGGGGGGGACCTACTGCCCCCCCCGGCCCTCACCACTGCGCAGCGGGTGGGGGCCATATTGATAATGAGGGGGGACCTACTGTTCACCCCCCCTCCACGCTGTGTAAAATGACACAGAACACTGTTATTGGATGGATTTCAAGCCATCCAATCACAGTGCTCTGTGTCATTTTACACAGCGTGGGAAAGTTCAATTTTCCCACGCTGTGTAAAATGACACAGAGCACTGTGATTGGATGGCTTTCTCACTGTTTAATAGACATGCCCCTACTCACAGTATTGCGAGTAGGGGCACAATTTACTAATACTAAGTAATTTTTACTTAGTATTAGTAAATTAATAGGGGGCGGACCGAACATCGCATATGTTCGCCGTCCGTGGTGAACGCGAACACGCTATGTTCGCCAGGAACTATTCGCCAGCGAACCGTTCGGGACATCACTACCCATCACTTTCCCCAATCACTGGACGACACACAGTATCAGGAGTAGAACTAACTTTTAATGGCAACATTCCTGCTTTTATGAGATTCTCCCATGCAAGGGAGGGATTCACCACAATTAGTATATTATCCAATCCCATCGACGTTACCTCCCACACATCTCCTCCCCTTAGATTAGCCTTTAATACAATTATACAAAGCTCATTTTTCCCCACTTTCCAGATGTACCCCAAATAGGTGGAATATGCCCTTAAATATGGTACCCCCTGGTAGCCCTGATCTGGGTGAGAAATATATTCAAAAATCACCCAGATCAGACCAGGGGTTTGGGAATTATGGGAAAGTAAAGTTTTGACAGACCGTATGGGCAAAGTAGCCGAAAATAGTTCCATGAAATCTGGCCCTGCGGTCGGTCTCCATTCGTGCCCCAAAAGTCCCGAATTGCTATAGCATCCATAGTGCATTCGGTAACCGGATGAATCCCCTAGTTCGTGGGATTCATCCTACCGAACGCCGGGCCGTTCGTGGGTTTCCATCCGTGCCTTCTGAAGTCCCGCCACGTGTTCGGCTGCCAAAATGGCGGCGGGTTTGTGCGTACAAGTGAATGAAACGCAAGCAGGGAGGTAAATTATATCCATTATACACATCAGGGTGGTCCGGTTCATTCGGTACTTCTTATGGTGAATTTTAGTTGTTCACATGTCAGCTGTTATTCCCATACCAAACAAAGTATGTCCATACCTAGTTACTTAGAGTTTTGTGTACTTCAGGCACAGGAAAATCTCTGCAGGGCCAACAATCAATAAAAGGAATAGGACAGCCAAAAAGGGGTTCCGCTACAAAATTCAACTAAAGTGCATGTATCTTATATATCTTTGTGGGGGGGGGGAGGGGGGGAAGCACGGCCTGAGTTTCTGATATCACCGATGTTCCTATCTACAGGCCCAGGGCAAAGTGAGCCGGATCGAACCCTAGAGAAACAGCTGGGTAATCTGAGTGCGATGATTAACGCACAAGTGGAGCGTTTGTCTCAGGATGGTAAGTGGGGCTATATTAGGGGAGATTGGGAAAATCTAGGTGGTCATTAAATAAATCTATAATCTGTTCCCCAGGTGGTAAATTTATGGAGAAATTAAACCATATAAACACATCTGTCCAGATTATTATCAATGACAAGTCAAAAGGTGAGTATGTGTTAATGGAAGAGAGACATACAGAGAGAGAGAGAGAGACAGACAGGTGTGGGGGAGCTAGAGAGACAGATAGGTGTGGGGGAGTTAGATAGAGAGACAGGTGTGGGAGAGATAGAGAGACAGGTGTGGGGGAGTTAGAGAGAGAGAGAGACAGGTGTGGAGGAGTGAGAGAGAGAGAGACAGGTGTGTGGGGGGATTAGAGGGGCTGCAATAGACCTGGCTAAAATACTTTGGGTGGCCGCTGTTTGCATGAATGACCACGAGATGGCGGCCATCTTGTTCGCATGAACACAGGCAGCGGTGTTTGGTCGTCGAGTTCCTGGAACTAAAATTGGACACGGAAACTCCCGAACACCGCTGGACTTCCATCATCGCCTGCGTTCGGTTCTACAGGGCACTGTTCTGTGGAATTGCTCGTCTGGATGAGGGGAACAAGCTCCGGGGTAAGACCATTGACTATGTTCGGTAGTTTGTTTGGTTTTTAAACTACCGAACTAGACCGTCCGCAAGCCCTTATTCTCTGGAACTGTTTTGGACAGGATTCTCATGTGCGGTCGGTCAAATTATGACTTCCATGGAAATTGCGAACCCCTGAACCAATCAGGGTGATTTTTGGATATGTTTGTCACCCAGATCGGGACTATCAGGGGATATGACTTTGTGGGGTTTCCGTGTGTTTTGGGGGTACTTTTGGGATATTGTAAAATGTATGTTTTCTGTGCTTAGAGATAATTGAGTTTAGTACAGTTCCTTACTCAATTATCTCTCAGGCACAGGGAAGGGATTATCTTATTTATGTGCAAGTGTCCTGGACATGAGAGCCAATGTAATCATGTGTATGTTTTTGCTGTAGTCTACTCTCAGGTCCAGTGGAGAATGCTCCTGGAATATTTAACCGGAAACCCCTTACATGGGGACCTGCATATAAGGCCAGTTGTGGCTGCCATTAAAAGAATTCTACTTCACCCTCAACACAGAGCCTTGTCTTGTGCTTGTAGAGAACAGCTATATCAGCTATATCACTAGCTCTTGTAAGAGCTATCCTGCTATACTCTCTGGAGGAGGAGAAGTCTACCCACTGGAAGCTGGATCCCTGACTTGGGTCCAGGGTGGGTGGAGGACGGTGAGACTCCAGCCAAGCGTCTTCGGTGGCTATGGTGTCGGGTGGAGTGCTTGGAAGTACTCTGGAATACTAGGAAGTATCGATTGGCGGAGGCATCCAGTCGGGATGGTAGGCAGTCCGTCACATCTGCTGGCAGTAGTGGGATGGCTTCCTAGTGAGTATAGGAGCGTCCTAGAGACATCAGAATCATTATGGATTCATAAAGGAGGGCAACACTATCGTTCATGCAGCCCCCCTACATGAAGATGAGGAGTTCTGTTGTGGAATGCGCCTACGACTAGCTTTCTATGACCCGGCGCGTGTGTCAGTGGAGCGCTAGTCTGCAAGCCATGAGGGAATTCAAGCGTCAGAATGGCAGAGCTGAGGACAGGGATTGCAGGAAAGGGGACAACTGGTCCCCCTTCCTAACCCCTGCTGGAAGTACCAAGAGGGAGGACAGTCAGTCCTACTCCTCAGCGGCAGCTTACCTTACCGAGAGAGGAGGCAACCGGTCCCTCTACCCAGTGGCAGCCGGAGATACCAGAAGAGGAGACAGCTGGTCCCTCTTCCCAATTAAAGGAGGACCTTACAGACTGGTCCTGTGAGGAACCCCAACTGGCAGGTGGAGATGGGACCGAGATCTCTTCACCGGCCCTACAGGGATGCTGGGCAGCCTGCCCAGATGCCTAACTGCAGCCAACATTACTGGAGTACCAGGAGGGAGGACAGTCGGTCCTACTCCTCAGTGGCAGCATACCATACAGGAAGAAGAGATAGTCGTCCCCCTCCCCAGCGGCAGCCGGAGATATCGGGAGAGGAGACAGCTTGTCCCTTTCCCCAGCCACAGTGAGAGCCCATGGGAGTGGAGAGGACTGGTCCCACTCCCCAGCTGCGGTGTCTGTTAGCCCAAGACAGGACACTGAAAATAGATGGTGCAGATGGGACAGAGGTCTTGTGATAATAATATTCCATATTAATTAAGAATGATTGATGATCACTATTGAGGAAATCAAACTATTATAGATAGTCAAGATGGCATATGGTATACAGTACTGAAAATGGTAATAACCACAAAACAGTCATGCACTGTCTTCACGAGAATATTATGAGAACATAGCTAGCTTTTTAGATATTAACAGCACAGACCTGGCATGGTATTGTTGTGGGACTGAAAGTCTGGCCAGCTGCAGGCCCCATCCAATGCTTTTGCAAGGTCTTTGCTGGGCTGCACTGATAAGACGGTGTGGTGGAAAAGTACAGACTATTCCCCCCTTTCATTATTAAGTTTCTTATAAAAGACTAGAAAACTTGGCACTCGTTGGAATACTACCCACATGTTATATAGACACGCATTTCTGGTTCTGCTGATTTCCCAGTAAGAAAGGGTCACCTTCCAGACTGACTGCTCGGCGTTCTCTCAGTCGAGTGCAGCAAGTCTCTCTCTTATGGTGATGTAAACATTGAGCTGTTTCTTTAAGCTGTTTTTATTAAGCCGTTTCTTTGAGCTGTTCCTTTAAGCTGAATGATTATTAATTAAGTCTTTATTTGTCAATAAAGTTTGTATTGATTATTTACAAGTACTTGAGGTCAGTGTTTTTCCCTTTCTCAAATACTAAATTCACTCATCCAAAATAGGGTTTTGGTGCACACCAATATCTTTAAAAACCTTAGGGTAATTGATTATTGTTTTTTGATATTGGCACTTCATGAATTTAGTGATTAGGCACAACAGGTCTCTGCACCTGGATGGCCGGGCAAGATCCCCTACCAGCCCCACAGGAAAACCAGGGGGAGGAGGAAAGCGACTCATCCTCTTACCAGCAAATGCCCAACCGGGTCCTGGGGTTAGTGGATGAGACACCAATACCCACTGACCCCATTCCAGCAGAAGAGCTGGCATCTGGGCAGAGAGCAGCTGGCCTCCGCCCTCCCCTTTCCCATTGTCCAGGGCCTGAATACCCACAGGCCACCCCAGCAGAAGCGCTGGCTACAGGGAAGAGCGCCGTTGGCCTCTGCCCCCTAAGCCCAAGTTGTGCCAAGGCTGGGAGCAAAGGAGAGACCTGGGGTGACGTACCCCCACAGAGCAAAATCTATCCAGGACAGAGCCTGGCACCGGATGCTACCCGGCCAACTAATTGTTTTTGGGGGAGTTGCCCGACTAACCCAGGTACTGACCGGCAGCAGGTCAGGTACGTGGTTAGTCTTCCCTTGAGGGTAAAGATTTGTGGCAGAAATGCCTCTGCCATGTGTTCTTGAAGGGACCTGCTTGCCAGCCTCCTGGCTCAGGACTATGGCCCATGCAATAGACCTGGCTAAAATACTTTTAAAAAGGCTCTGTTTGTGCAATTGGGATTATGTGGTTCGGGAACCAAACAGCCGCATGAACCAGAGACCACCCAGGAGCTTGTTAAACCCCATTAACACTTGGTAACGATTCTAACCGCTGCATCCTAATTGTTTGTCTGGGTGGCCACTGTTCGCATGAACGACTACGAGGTGGTGGCCATCTTGTTCGCATGAACGCAGGCAGCGGTGTTTGGTCGTTGAGTTCCTGGAACTAAAATTGGACACGGAAACTCCTGAAAACCGCTGGACTTCCATCATTGCCTGCGTTCTGTTCTACACAACTTAGAAGGGCACCGGTCAGTGGAAATGTTTGTCTGGATGAGGGAAAAAAGCTCCAGGGTAAGACCATTGACTATGTTCGGTTTTTAAACTACTGAACTAGACCGACTGCAAGCCTTGATTCTCTGTTCTCGGTTTTGGGCAGGAGCCTCATGTGCGGTCGGTCAAATTATGACTGTGGCAGACTGCTTTGTCCCCCAACTGGGTGCCTCCGCCAGTCGATGCTCCTAGTGCTCACCGAGGACTCCAAGCACTCCACCAGACACCATCAGCACTGTAGTCCCAGCTTGACTGGAAACTCGCCATCATCCACCCACCCTGGACCCAAGACCAGGATGCAGCTTCCAGTGGGTGAACCTCTCCTACTCCAGAGAGTATAGCAGGAACAGCTCTTATAAGAGCCAGTGATTATAATCACAGGAGAGTATAGTGATATAGCTGTTACGATTGCCCCCGGTCTAGCAGGAGGGTTGATCGCTTGGATGTCCTGGTTCCCGCTGCAGAGAGTCGAACGGAGGTCTTTCAGTAGTAAGCTGCAAGTGTAGAATATCCCCAAACATGAAGTAAGCATCAATATCCCGGATCCCTACAACATGAGTCGAGGCTGCAAGTTGAGGGTCAAAACGAACTGGCTTTACTGGCACATAGCATGGCAATTTATGTGATTCCTCAGGTCCAAGGACAGCCCCCTGTGGACCTGATGGAATACAGGTACAGTATAGACAAATATCCAATCACAATACAGTGTATTATTTGAATTAGTACCCGCCCAGCTTGGAGATAATGAGGCCAACGGTTATACAATCTAATTATCTCCAAGCGCACAAAAGACCACGTTTTATTATGTCCCAGAAAACTGCATAGAAATCCATAACTTTTACATTAATAAAGGGAAACAACTCATTCTACCATTCATCTAATGGCTTGCGTTCGTATATATTAAACATGTGAATGGCGCTCCAATCCCACGAACAGAATGGACTGTTTCTGCCGTATAAAGTCCGTTCGGCATTTTGGATTGTGAGTCTCTGTTGGCGGCCATGTTTTCTGATGGTTTAGCGGGCAGCGGACCTCGCTTCTAATTTGTGGAACTAAACTCGGGTACTAGTTCATGCGAAGCCCCGCTGTTCGTCTGGTAGTGGAACTCGTTCGGTACATGAACGAGGACCACCTGGTAGAAGGGTACTTGACCTGCGGTTAACCGCAAACCGCAGCCGCCTGGGTGGTTAATGGCTGCCACACGCCGCTGGCCGGGTGGTCGACCGTTCGGTAGTTTGCGGGGTGACGGGGTAAAGTGGCGGCACACGCCAGCCTCTGGGGGGTCCCCCGTTCGTACCACGAATGGAGTCTTTATAATGGTTCGAGTAATCCATTCGTGTTTCTTTCGGCTTAAACATATACAGTGGCAAACAGTATCAATCGGTTATTAAACATAGTTATTTCCAGTCTTTTGTAACAATAGCAATCCCCAGGGTAGATACAGCCGTTTCCCCCCACACATGAGATGAGACTCTATGTTGAGGGTAAGCAGGAACTCATTTTAATGGAACCACACTTGACCTTTTAGGATAATCCCCATGCAAGGGGCACTTCCCACTAGACCTGAGAGTAAACCACAGTAGAAATAAATACACAATCACATTGGCTCTCAGCAGGGCCGGACAGGGGATACAAAGCAGCCCTGGAAAAAAAAATCTATCCAGCCCCATAGTTCATTGAACCATATATTGTCGCATGTAATATGTAAGGCTATGTCTTGCCACCCCATGATGATTGAGTTATATATATATTGCTATTTCTAATATAAAATATTGGTCCTTTCAGGGTAAAACGCTTAATTATACAGTAAGCATACTCACATGCAGACACAGGCAATTTCACTGACACACACAAGCTCATTGATACACAGCCTCATAGACAAACAATCCCACTGATATACATCAGCCCACTCACTAGCAGGCACACACACACCCACACACACAGCTTAATGTAGTGGTTCTGTTATATATAGCCTGTTCCTGCAGGCTTTTCAATGTAAACACTGACTTTACATTGCTTACTAGTGACACCTCTAGTGACAGTCACTCAGACGATCACTAGAGGTGCTTCCTGTGTCACCTGGTGCTTTGTCAGCATTATGGCTGTAAAAGCATTATGGGAGATGTAGTCCTTAACATTTAGAGTGCTGAAGATTGAATACACATCGCCCTAACGAATGTCCAAACAGCCGTCCTTTCCCCTCCCATTCGTTCTGCAGTGCTCATTTCGTGTCATTTTGGGGTAGCTTATATAGTTAAAAGAAAACGTATGCCTATGTATACACAAAGTCCCACTATTAAAATAAAGTAGTATATGGTGCAGAGTTCTTTCCATTTAGATGTTAATATGTCATTGATGAATATAAAGAAGTACCCAGTACATATTTTGAAAGTAAGAAAAATAAAACCAGACTGGATTAGTAAAATGTGCTGCAGAAAATCGACATTCACATCTGCTATTATTTGATAGCAAATGAATATAAACTTTGTGATAAAGTCTGAAACCTGACAATAAATGAGTACATTGAATAATAAAAAAATAATATTGTAATATCATTGATAAGATGTTATTAGTACTGTAGTACAGCAACAGACAATCAAATGCACTCTATTGTGCATTATCCCAGCCATAAGCATAGTTGACAACAGTCCTGAATTTGCTGGGACAGTCCCAGGAAAACTAAACATTCTGTCCCACAAATCAGGGGGGAACCACAGCCAATGTAGCTGCTTCAGGGGGGACCCACGGGAAAATGGAGAGGAATATGTGTATGTCTGTGTGAGATTTTTTCAGTGTGTGTGTATTAGTATGTGTGTATCTCTTTGAGTCTTGCTGTTTGTTTGTGTGTGTGTGTGCGTGTTTGTCAGGGAGTTTGTGTGTGTATTAGCATGTGTCTATCTCTTTGAGTGTTTCTGTGTATGTCAGGGTGCTTGTGTGTCTATGTGTGTGTGTGTACTTGCCACAAACTGTCCTTGGCAATTATGTTTAAGGAGTCACTAGAAGACACTGACAGGTTTAATCTCTGAAGATTCCCAATATACAATGAAGGAAAATGAAGTCAGGTGCACTAACCTCCTAGCTATCCCCAGCAGTGTAGTGTTAGGAACAGCTGATCTCAGGGTCTCCACCTTGCTCATCTTTTTGTTGGGACATTTGGCTTGGGGCACATGCTGCCCAAGTTTGGCAAAACCCATGTTTTGCTGGGTGTAATGGCCGCAGGAAGGGAGAATGGTAATGGTGGCTACAGGGGGAGCTGTAATGATGGCCGCAGGGGAGAGCTGTCTGTGCTCCCCAGCACACAGCTTAATGAGACCAGGGCCTGAATATGACGTCATATTCCGGCCCCCGGTCTCATTAAGTAGTGCGCGAGGGCAGGACAGCACAGAGAGCACAGACAGCTCTCCCCTGCGGCCGTCATTACAGCTCCCCCTGTAGCCACCATTACCACTCTCCCTTCCTGCAGCCATTACACCCAGCTATCTGCCCGGCCCCAGTGACAGGGGTTGGGGGTAGAGGGACAGCGACAGGGGTTAGGGGGGCAGTGACAGGAGGAGGGGCAGTGACAGGTGTGGGGTGAAGAAGCAGTGAGAGGTAAGGGGAGGTGGAGGGGCAGTGTCAGGGGTTAGGGGGGTGGAGGGGCAGTAACAGGGGTTGGGGTAGAGGGGCAGTGACTGGGTTAGGGGGGATGAAGAGGCAGTGAGAGGGGTAAGGGGAGGTGGAGGGGCAGTGACAGGGGTTAGGGAGGTGGAGGGGCAGTGACAGGGGTAGAGGGGGAAGGGGCAGTGAGTGACAGGGGGTAGAGGGTTTAAATACCTTCCCTGGTGGTCCAGTGGGCACCCTCTCTCTTCAGTCTGCAGCTCCGCCGGGAGTGAGCTGCAGACCACATGGTGAGTCTCGCAATCTCCAGTCAGTCAGAGCGTTGCCGTGGTAACCCACGGCAATGCTCTGACAGGTTGGAGAACGCAAGACACTTCAGTCTGCAGCTCAATCCCAGCGGAGCTGCAGACTGAGGCTGGATCTCCATCAGGGCAGACTGACAGGAGGGGCCTCGCACCCGGCGGCATTGTGGGCAAGCCGCCGGGCCCCCTCCTGTGTCGTGTCCTCGGTCATAGATTGAGGACCCGACATGTTAGTCTGCCCTAAGGCAGTGCAGCACAGAGGTGTGATTAGGGGATTAGGGTGTGCCCAGGCACACCCGGCACACCCCGTGTGCACGCCTATGCCAACATATCTAAAAATCACCCAGATCAGTACCGGAATTTCCTGGAAGTCTTATTTTTTGACCGACCGTGTACATGGTCCTACGCCCTAAACAGTTCCAGGGAGTCAGGTGTGGGAGAGTTGGAGAGAGATTCAGGTGTGGGAGAGTTGGAGAGAGAGTCGGGCGTGGGGGGTGTTTGAGAGAAAGACAGCTGTGGGGCAGTTAGCAAGAGAGAAAGAGACAGCTGTGGGGCAGTTAGCAAGAGAGAGAGAGACAGCTGTGGGGGAGTTAGCAAAGGAAGAGAGAGAAAGAGAAAGCTGTGGGGTATTTAGAGAGATAGGTGTGGGGGAGTTACAGAGAGGAAGTGTGATTGTAGAGGGAGAGAGACAGGTGTGGGGGGTTAGAGAGAGGGGGAGTGTAATTGTAAAGAGAGACAGGTGTGGGGGAGTTAGAGAGAGGGGTGATTACAGGGAGATTTCCAATGCTGTATAATTTGAATTGTGAGTGCACCATTTTTCTTTGGCAGATCAGATGAAATCAGGTTTGGAAGATGTAATGGTTGCTTTAGGGAAACTGTCAGATCGAGTGAAGAAGCTGTTACTTAATGGTGAGTAGACAGTCAGTGTTTAGGGTTTTTATTATGTGATGGTTCTAATGACACATTTTGGGTCGACATGGACGATATGACATGGTAACAGCCAATAGATTAGCCCTGAAAAATACAAATCAATTAAAATCAGACCCTGTCCTATCTCTGCTCGGATGTCCGTCTGTCTCTTTGATGTGTTCCTCCTGGTTCTGTACCTTCCTTCTACTGAACGTATTACCTGGTAGATGGAGGCCATTTTTGTTCTTAGCTGAGAACTAGACAAAGCAGGAGACAATGTTGTGCCAAAACAATATAGACAATATAGAAGTACAAATAGAATAAAGAAGTGAGAAAAGGCCAATATATGAATTAAATATTAAAAATAAATTAAAAAATCCAATAAAAGTCCCAATAAAACGTGGCAGAAGATATAATATGTCCGGAATAATTCTTCTAAAACAGTGTCAGGTTAGGATATTCATAAAAAAAAACAAAAGGAAAGACTAATAGTGCAATATATCCCAGAGATAGATATTATCAGTATAAAACATTGTGAGTATAACCAGCTCTCGTATGGATAGCGTGCAGTGGTACAATCCCCACTTAGGAATTTGTGATAATTTCAATAAGAAGATCATAAAAGAAATTTAAAAGAGACAAAAAAAGTGCTCATGGTGTAAAAGAATTCCAGGAGTATAAAATAATAAATGATTACTCATATTTAGTAGAGCAGGCAAACTGCTCACTGTGTACGGTGCAAGTGGTATAATCCCCACCAAGTGTTATCATCCCCACCTTGGATTCTTTAGTAGTAGTCCTCACTGGAAGATTAAAAAAAATGGATGAAAATAAAATAAATTAAGTAGAATGGCACACTCACAAATTAAAGTAGTCAAAATACCTTTATTTAAAACAATATAAATTATCCACAACGCGTTTCACCAACAAGGCTTTATCGAGTGGAGATTTATCAACTTGGACTGGACATAATTCCATTGACCAAGCTCTAAAGATACTGTAAAATCAACAACTTTCCTAACTGAATCTGAGATGATATACAATAATAAGCCGTTGTATATTTGTGTGGATGAATGCGTGTCTTTGACCTGGCTCAATGCCTTAGCCCCACATTGTACAACATGCACCAATGATACATTATTCTCTTACATCAGGTACTTCGGAGATAACTTGCCCCGATGGGTGGCTATATTACTCTTTGAGCTGTTACTTCATCTCAAAAGTTGGAAAGTCCTGGGAAGAATCTACAAAAATATGTAAAGACAAGAATTCTCACTTGGTCGTGGTTAATTCAGAAGAAGAGCAGGTTTGTCAGGAAAGGCAACAAATACACTAAAGTAGTGCAAGATTTATTTCTAAAACAGGAGTGAATTGAGAGGTAGAACACTGTAAGAGTGCTGCGTGTTGACAGCTGTACTGAAAGGTTGAGAAATGTAGAAAAACTGGGTGTAGGGGGAGCAGTGTAAGAGAGCTGGGTGTGGGGGAGCAGTGTGAGAGCTGGGTGTGGGGGAGCAGTGTGAGAGAGCTAGGTGTGAGGGAGCAGTGTGAGAGAGCTGGGTGTGAGGGAGCAGTGTGAGAGAGCTGGGTGTGAGGGAGCAGTGTGAGAGAGCTGGGTGTGGGGGAGCAGTGCAAGAGAGCTGGGTGTGGGAGAGCAGTGCAAGAGAGCTGGGTGTGGGAGAGCAGTGCAAGAGAGCTGGGTGTAGAGAGCAGTGTTTAGAAACTAGGTGTGGGAGCAGTGTAAGAGAGCTGGGTGTGGGGGAGCAGTGTGAGAGAGCTGGGTGTGGGGGGAGCAGTGTGAGAGAGCTGGGTGTGGGGGTGCAGTGTAAGAGAGCTAGGTGTAGGGGAACAGTGTAAGAGAGCTCGGTGTGGGGGAGCAGTGTAAGAGAACTGGGTGTGGGGGAGCAGTGTGAGAGAGCTGGGTGTGGGGCAATACACTTGGATTGGACTGACAGATGAAAATGGGCAGTGGAAATGGGTTGACGGGACACCGTATGCCTCTACACCAAAGTACGTGAGTGTCTGTGCATGTGAGCTGGGTGTGGTGCTTTCTTACCTTCCTGGGAGAATTACGACGTACGATGATCCGGACGTTTATTTACCTACCCATCGCGTACATTGAGTAGGTCTAGGAAAGATGTATTGGAAATGTAAATCCAGCCTGTAGCGTTATGAATTTCTGCCAGAAGCCACTAGTCACTGATATAATGACTATAAAGTTGCTGCTTTCAAACTGTATAGGATGTTTCAATGGGTTATACTATTCCTACAGGCAGAGAGGGGAAGGAGTACATTGACTATGCAATTTCACTGTCACCATTACATGAACAGTACAGAGACTGATAACATTGCTATGACACATTTTAATTATCTTTATTTAAGAAATATAAGATTTGACTGTGTTTGCTGTATTAGGCAGAGGCGTAACTAAAAACCACCAGGCCCCGGTGTGAAAATTGTCCATGGGCCACACCCCCCATGTGCCTCATTTAGCACCTCTGTGTGTCTCTTTCCCTCCCCCAGCCCCTCCATTTGTCTCTCTTCCTTAGCTCCCCAACCCCTCAGTGTGTCTCTATCTCCCCAACATGTGTCTCTCCCCTAGCCCCCCACATGTGTGTCTCTCCCCTAGCCCCCCACATGTGTCTCCCTCCCCTAACCCTCCCACACGTGTCTCTCTCCCCTAGCCCCCCACATGTGGGAGACACGTGTGGGGGGCTATCCTAGCCCTGCAATGTGCCTCTCTTCCCTAGCCCCCCCATGGGTCTCCCTCCCCTAGCCCCCCACACGTTTCTCTCCCCTAACCCCCCCATGTGTCTCTCTCCCCTAGCCCCCCATGTGTCTCTCCCCTAGCCCCCCATGTGTGTTCTCCCTAGCCTATGTGTGTTCCTCTCTCTCCCCTAGCTCCCCATGTGTGTGTCTCTCCCCTAGCCCCCCATGTGTGTCTCTCCCCAGCCCCCCATGTGTCTCTCCCTAACCCCCATGTGTGTCTCTCCCCCTAGCTCCCCCATATGTGTGTGTTCCTCCCCTAGTCCCCCCATGTGTCTCTCTCCCCAGCCCCCTGTGTCTTCTTCTCCCCTAGTCCCCCATGTGTCTCTCTCTCCCCTAGCTCCTCTCTGATGTGTCTTTCTTCTCCCTAGCTCCCCCTTGTGTGTCTTCTTTTCTCTAGTCTCTCCATGTGCCTCTCTCCCCTAGCCCCTTTTGTGTGTCTCTTTCCCCAGTTCCCCCCCATGTGCTCCTCTTTCTCCCTAGCCCCCTTGTGTGTCTCTTCTCCCTAGTCCCCCATGTGTTTCTTCCCTAGTCCCATGTGTTTTCTCTCCCCTAGCCCCCCCATGTGCCTCTCTTCCCTAGCCCCTAGCCTCGCTTCAGGATCCTTATTTCTTTATTACTGGTATTTATAAAGCGCCAACAGATTTCACAGCGCTGTACAATTAGTGGAGAATGTACAATATACACAGACAAATACAAGAGGTAGAAAGAACCCTGCATGTAAGCTGATAACTAGCCATTGAAGCTCTTTATACCAAGTGCTTAGCTAGATAAACTGTGAGCTTATAATCTAAAGGATTTTTCAGCTTGTTCTGCTATTTTTCGTGTGAGATTGAAAATACAGTACAATACCAACCAGTAGGTGGCGCTGTGTATGGAGAGAGACAGGGATAGGAAGCTACATTTTATCCCTGCTTCTCTCTCCTGACTGAATACGCAGGGGAGCAGCACATACAGCCAGCAACTCCAAGACTGCAGAGACAGACTACAGATCAGGTAAGTGAAGGATGGGGGGCAGCCTACAGATCAGGTAAGTGAGACATTGGGGGAGAGAGAGCCTATAGATCAGGGAAGTGAGGCATGGGGGGCAGCTACAGATCAGGTAAGTGAGGCATGGGTGAGCCGGATCAGGGGAAGTGAGGCATGGGTGGCCGGATCAGGAAGTGAGGCATGGGTGAGCCTATAGATCAGGTAAGTGAGGCATGGGGGAAAGAGCCTATAGATTGGGTGAGGCATGGGGAGAGCCTATAGATTAGGGAAGTGAGGCATGGGGGGGCAGCCTATAAATCAGGGAAGTGAGGCATGGGGGGGCAGCCTATAGATCAGGGAAGTGAGGCATGGGGTGGCAGCCTACAGATCAGGGAAGTGAGGAAGGGGAGAGAGCCTATAGATCAGGTAAGTGAGAGATGGGTGGATCCACCTACAGATCAGGTAAGTGAGGCATGGGGGGAGAGAGAGCCTATAGATCAGGTAAGTGAGGGATGGGGGAAACAGCCTACAGAAAGGGTCAGCAAGGAGCAGGAAGGTAAAGTAAGAGAAGGTGCAGAAAGGAGAAGGAACAAAATGAGCAGGAAGGGACATCAAGGAGCAGGAACGGCCTACAAGTAGAAGGAAGGTTCTGCAAAGAGCAGAAAGGGACAGAAGGAGCACAAAGGGATGGAAGGAGCACAAAGGTGCCCCCCTCCCTGGAAATATTCCTGTGGATGCCTGTAACGGCATCCCCAGACATAAAAAAGGGGTTAAACCGCCGTTTAGAAGATCTTCCAGAGACACAGGCACAGCTACCGCAGAACCCCAAACTCACGAACTGCATACAAGGGAATGCTTCAAACTCCCGAACTGCATACAAGGGAATGCTCCAAACTCCCGAACTGGAACCTCACGAATAGCTGCTAACAGATGAACAGAAAAAGCACCCAAGCGGCTCACACTCCTGGCAATCAGTCTCTAACAGCATACAGTGAATCCCCCCAAAGACGAGACAGAGCTCCGTGTTGAGGGTCAAGCAGTGGTCTGGTTTAATGAGGGCTACCTGCCCAGTATTTATGCAGGTCTCCCACCTGGTGGACACTCCCCTAGGGGACCAAATGGGAGACTGTGACAAAGGACAGACATGAACCAATGACAGACACACAGAGGTAAAACATCCCCACAATGCATCTAACTTCCCTCCCTCTGTCCTGGAGATAATTGGGAAGTAATCCAATTATCTCCCAGGACAGAGGCAAAACTCCATTAACCACATGGCAGTAAAAGACAGTAAAAGACATAAAAATGTATAAAGTTACAACTGTTGCACAAAACATATACATTCTACCTATCCCCAGATAGCTTAGATCTGAGCGCACAAAAGTACCGAATAGCACTCAGATCCTATGCACACAGTCCAATCGCCGTGGAGTTAGAGTGTTCACAAAGTCTGTTCTCCATACGAATAGACTCCACGGGATGGCTATCTGGGGTAATGCTGGTCATACGGTTTAAACTACCGAATGAACAGGCATCTGGTTAAATGACCGAATGCAGAAGCAAGGAGGCTGACGGCTCAGCGGTGTTCGCGCAAATAAGTGTCCGTTTACAGTTCCATAGTTTGGGCGCTGAACACCGCCGCCACATGTTCGGCAACCGAACAAAGGCCACCCAGCATTCGTCAATTAAGCTGCGGTTAACCGCAGCTTCTGGGAGGTAAATTTCCGACACACTCCAGCTCCCAGGCAGAAAGGCACGAATAAGCCTTTTCTGGGCAGAAAGGCACGAGTAAGCATTTTCTGCCAGGGAAAAGAAGGCTTTTAACATGGGGCCGTAGTCCAAAGGTAACAGGCGAGCAACCAGGCTTCTCCAATGCAACGTGGGGTTTTGAAACAAGAGGTAGCAGGGGAAATTTGGAGGTGATGGCCGGACTGGGGATACAAAGCAGCCCTGGAAAAAAATCTGTGCCAGCCCTGCAGCACAGCGTGGGGAAAAATAAGACAATAACACTATTTCTAAACACACACAGACACACACACATGCACCATGACAGACACACATATACCACAACAGATGACAGACACACACACATTCCATGACAGACACACATACCATGACAGACGACGACACACATATACCACGACAGACACACACACACACACTCCTTGACAGACACACACACACCTTGACAGACACACACACACCTTGACAGACACACACACACCTTGACAGACACACACACACACCTTGACACACACACCTTGACACATACACCTTGACACAGACAGACACACCTTGACACAGACAGACACCATGACACAGACAGACACACCATGACAGACAGACACACACATACACCATGACTGACACAGACACACACATATACCACGACAGATGACAGATACACACTCCATGACAGACACACATATTCCATGACAGACACACACACACACATTGGCAGACACACACACACACACCTTGACAATCACAGGCCATGACACAGACACATACACCTTGACACAGACAGACACACACATTATGACACAGACACACACCATGACACAGACAGACACAGACACACACACTGACAGACTGACATAATATAGCGACCTGTGGGCGACAGTAGAGGAGTCTAGCAGGGGGAAGCTGGCTCCTGACTGTTCCGGCAGCCGCAGGGGGAGCTGGCTGTTCCGGCGGCCACGGGGGGTGGGGGGGAAAGGGAAGTGGCTGTGATGGCTCTGTTCCCCAGCGCGCAGCTTAATGAGACCGGATATTTCGGCCCCGGTCTCAATAAGTAGCCTGTGCGGTTGAAGGGAGCAGAGCCAGCCGAAACAGCCAGCTCCCCCCTGCGGCCACCGGAATAGTTAGGAGCCAACTCTCTGTCCGGCCCCAGGTGCCGACAGCCCACCGGGAATATTCCCAGTATCCCGGTGGGCCAGTCCGGCCCTGGTGATGGCTAACAGAGAGAAGCAGCTATTGGTAAAATGTAAAGGGAATGAAGAGGTAATTGAGTGAGAATCTCAAACAGCTGGTGGGACATGCCATATATATTTAGGGGGAACCTGGGTGGGTAGTGCTAAGGGAAAAAATGCAGAACTTGAGTATTGCTGGTTCTGGGAGTGTGAGGTGAGGTGAGGCCTAGAAGCAAGGTATCGATCATGTTCATTTTTCAATATTCTACAGGGTGGCCTATACGTCCATACACAGATACACTAAGATATTTGGGTGGGTAGGGACTTACAGGCTACCCTGTATATATACTGTAAGAAAAGTTACTATATACCGTCTAAAGCTTTTTATTTCCTAAATATTTTTATGCAGGTTGAACAAATAAGTTGCTAATTTTTAGCTATATTTGCAAATAAATACATACACACACACATAGCTGTGTTATGATATGTTTAAATGCTAGTTATGCATCCTTTGCTTTCAATAAATGTTATCCTGATATTTTTACAATCAAAAAGTGCTCGGTAAGTAGTGGGGTTAATGAAGGGGTTAATGGCTGGTACAGACTGATGGAGGGGTTAGTGTAGTAATGAAGGGGTTAATGGCTGGTGCAGACTGGTGAAGGGGTTAGTGGGGTAATGAAAGGGTTAATGGCTGGTACAGATTGGTGGAAGGGGTAGTGGGGTAATAAAGGGGTTAATGGCTGGTGGAAGGGTTAGTAGAGTAGTGGCGAGGTCAGGGGAGGGATTGTATGTTTGTTATGGGAGTCATACATTTAATTACTGTTCTGATTGGTTTGTAAGCTTTGTGTCCTTGTCCCCAACAAGGTCCATGTGGGCGTATCCCTTTCTTGGGGACTTGCATAAATATCCAGCGTGGCTACCATTAAACCAGACTTACTTCACCCTCAATCTAGAGTCTTGTCTCTTATTGGGGGAAACTGCTATAAAGCGATCACTACTAGCTCTTGTAAGAGCTGTTCCTGCTAAACTCTCTTGGAGGAGAGGTTTACTCACCGGAAGCTGAATCCTGGTCTTGGGTCCAGAGTGGGTGGAGGACGGCGAAACTCGAACCAAGCTGCGGAAGTTTGTGCAGTCTATGGCGCTTATGGTGTCTGGTGCGGTGGTTATGGTCCTCAGTGCCAGCTAGGAAGCGGTCCTTGGCTGAGGTACCCAGGGTACAGAGAGCATTGTTACATTTGGTGGCAGCGACGGGATGGCTTCCGAGGAGAAGCATCCTGGAGACACCGGCAACGTTATGGATTTATAATGATTGGATAGAGCTAGCTACCGTGCAGCGTCCCTGTCTACATAGGAATACCAAGGGCAAGGATCGGAGAGCTAGCAGCCCAGAGTGGGTACCACCAAACATGATGTATTGCTATGAGGGCCACTACTCCATTGAGGAGGTAAAGAGGCGGATAGCCAGGTATGGCCCAGATCCTCCGGAAGAGGTTATCATGACAACCATCCGAAAGCTGAACGATGAGATCAGAGCGGCGTGGAACTACGAAGTACTGTGGCGGCTCAAGAACAAAAGATCTACACAGGGAGCCGAAGCTGCCGTCCTTCCTCCCCAGCGGCAGTTTACCTCACAGGGGGAGGAAACAACTGGTCTCTCTCCCCAGCAGCAGTGTGCAGTACAGGGAGCTGAAGGTGCATTCCTTCCTCCCCAGCGAGAGGTTACTGTAACGGATCACCTGGCACCCCGAGTACCTCCGTTATAGGATGCTCCTAGCACTTCCTGAGGGCTCCAAGCACTCCAGTCAACACCATAACCACCATAGACTCCTTCAGAGAGTAAGACAGGAACAAGCTCTGAAAAGAGCTTAGAATTGATTATCCAAGGGAGCATTCAGAGCATAGCAATTCCTTGCAGTGATATAGCAATTCCCCTAATAAGAGACAGAACTCTAGATTGAGGGTGAAGTAGAACTGTCTGAAACTTTATTTTCTTTGGGACTAACCCATATGGTCATTACATTAACACTTATGTGAAAACTCAATAAAATTACAAACAGTCAAATCATAGCAGGCAACATACAGTGACTTATTATAACACAATGGCATATTTTTAAAGAGGTGTGGAAGACAATAATTAACAGAAAATATCTCACATGCCTGCAGAATTAGCGATATGCAAATCTACCCAAATATGCAAATGAACCAGTCTTGCTATTCAGGTAGTGCATATTGCTGTTGCTACCAACAGAGGGCACTAGACAAGCTCCATAGCCAAATCCACCTAGTTGGTAGCAAACCTCAGCAGTACAGGAGAGCAGGCAATACATCCCAGGGACCATAGTCACATGGCAGGAGGCTGGCAATCAGTCTTCTCCAATGCACAGTGGAAAGGCTGGTTCCGCCACAGTTACCTTGCAGGGGGAGGAGACAACTGGTTTCTCTCCCCAGCCGCAGTGTGCAGTACAGGGAGCCGAAGGTGTCGTCCTTCCTCCCCAGCTGCAGTTTACCTTGCAGGGAGAGGAGACAACCGGTCTCTTTCCCCAGCAACAGTGTCCAGTACAGGGAGCCAAAGGTGTCATCCTTCCTCGCCAGCGGCAGTTTACATTACAGGGAGGGAAGACAACTGGTCTCCCTCCCCAGTGGCAGGGTGAATTTCAGGGAGAGGAGGCAACCGTCTCCCTCTCCAACAGCAGCCGGAGATACTAGGAGAGGAGACAACTGATCCCTCTCCCCAACCACAGGGGGACAGCGCCCACTGGTGCATATGGGACTGCGGTCTCTGCACCAGACCTACAGGGATGCTGGATGGCTGGTCCAGATCCCCAACCAACCCCGCAGGGATGCCAGGAGGATGAGGTAGGTGATCCCTCCTCTCCACAACAGATCCTTAACTCGCTGACCTCGCCCCAGCCTCTGTCCCACCTGCCCTTGAGTTATAGGACAGGATTATGTACTAGTCCCCCCAGCAGAAATGCTGGCACCAGGGCAGAGTGCAGTTGGCCTCTGCCCTCCCCTTGTCCTTAATCCTGGAACTGGCGTCACCGTCAATTACCCAGCTGTAACGCTGGCTGCGGGGCAGAGCACCGCTAGTCTCAGCCCACTAAAGGGGTTAATGGCTGGTGGAAGGGTTAGTGGAGTAGTGGCGAGGTCAGGGGAGGGATTGTATGGTTTTTGGAAGGGACTACTTTCCAGCCTTTTACCCTGTGACTATGGCCCGTGCAATAGAACTGGCTAATATACTTCAAACAGGCTCTGTTCGTACAATTGGGACAATATGGTTAGTTTACCAAACAACCGTATGAACAGAGACCACCCTGGAGCTTGTTAACACCTATTAACAACTTGGAAAGTTTCTCACCGCAGTGTTCTAATTGTTTGTCTAGGGGGCCGCGATTCCTATGAACAACCATGAGGTGGCGGCCATCTTGTTTGCATGAATGCAGGCAGCGGTGTTTGGGCATGAATCTCATGGTACTGAATCAGATACAGAAACTCCCGAACACCGCTGGACTTCCATCATCACCTGTGTTCGTTTCTTTACAATTTAGAAGGGCACTGTTCGGTGAGATCAATCGTCTAGATCAGGGGTAGGCAACCTACGGCACAAGTGCCATGCACGGCACGCTGGTGCCTTTGCACAGCACTCAAGGCTGCTAGGGCCAAACAGGCTTTGGCCTATCAGGAGTCCCAGTAAAACTTCAGATATCTACTAATACAAAGAGGTAGTGAAGGACAATCCTCAATTTATGCATTGCAGCATTTAGAGGAAGTGATCTCAGAGCACTTCATTCCAGCACTTGTGAATGGGAATCCACACAGTAGTAGAACAGCTCGCAGTTGTTGTTGCAGCTCCTGTCCTTGACCTGTACCTGGCCAACATGGTCCCCACTGGAACTCCGGGAAGCCACCCACACTGCTAGATATACACAGAAATGCAGAAAGACCCTCCCCTCATGCAAATAATACAAACAGCCCACACACAAACATACACACAATCAGCACAAACGCAACACCACTAACAATCCACATACATGCACACAACCCCACATGCAGCCTCTCACATGCAATACCCCAAACAGCCACCACACTACATGCTAAAAGGTTGCCTACCCCTGGTCTAGATGAAGGGAACAAACTCCAGGGTAAGACTATTGACTCTGTTTGGCAGTTTGTTCGTTGTCAAACTACCGAACTAGACTGGCCACAAGCCCTGATTCCCTGGAACTGTTTTGGACATGAAACCGGTTGGTCAAAAAGAGACTTCCATGAATTTCCTGAACCCCTGCTCTGATCTGGGTTATTTTTGGATATGTTGTTCACCCAGATCAGGGCTATCAGGGGATGTAACATTTATGGAGATATGTTGTGTTTTGGGGGTACTTATGTGACTATATAAGGCTGAGGGGAGGGATTGTATTTGTTAAGTACTGTTCTGATTCTACTGTTGTACTCCTGTTAACCAATCATTGTTAACAGGAGTAGTCCCAGAAGATTGGAAGTTAGCGAATGTTGTGCCCATTTACAAGAAAGGTAGTAGGGAGGAGTTGGGCAACTATAGCCTTACTTCAGTAGTGGGGAAAGTGATGGAAACCATGTTACAGGATAGGATTGTTGAACATCTAAAAACACATGGATTTCAAGATCAGAGACAACATAGGCTTACTTCAGGGAGATCATGCCAAACTACTGTTATTGATTTTTTGATTGGGTAACTAAAATAATAGATCAGGGTGGTGCAGTAGACATTGCTTACCTAGATTTCAGCAAGGCTTTTGACACTCCTGCTCATAGAAGGCTTATCAAAAAACTGCAATCTTTAAGTTTGGATTCCAATATTGTTGAATGGGCAACAGAGGGTTGTAGTCAATGGAGTAAATTCGAAGCTTGGGCTTGTCACCAGTGGGGTACCTCAGGGATCTGTACTTGGACCCATTCTCTTTAATATTTTTATTAGTGATATTGCAGAAGGTCTTGATGGTAAGGTATGTCTTTTTGCTGAAGATACTAAGATATGTAACAGGGTTGATGTTCCAGGAGGGATAAGCCAAATGGCAAATGATTTAGGTAAACTAGAAAAATGGTCAGAGTTCTGGCAACTGACATTTAATGTGGATAAGTGCAAGATAATGCATCTTGGACGTAAAAACCCAAGGGCAGAGTATAGAATATTTGATAGAGTCCTAACCTCAACATATGAGGAAAGGGATTTAGGGGTGATTATTTCTGATGACTTAAAGGTAGGCAGACAATGTAATAGAGCAGCAGGAAATGCTAGCAGAATGCTTGGTTGTATAGGGAGAGGCAGGGGCGGACTGAGAGAGCCATGGGCCCTCGGGTCAAAATTAGGACCTGGGCCCCCTCCAGACATACACACACACACATATATTTGTGTACGGGATTATGAAAGGGGTGTATACTTAAAGTGAGTGTAGTTTTGATAAATAAGAGTCGGTTGAGGTGTGCCGAAACCGACGAGAGGTTAGGCCTGTAAAAAGAGGGCCAAAAAGTATGTAAACATGTTTATTTATTACCGCAATAACATTATTTAGACATATTGTAGAAGGCGAGTCTGATTTCCTTTCTCTGGGTTTGGAATGTACCGGTTAAACGCAGAGGATTTCCAGCGACCCATTCTCTTTATGAGATGTGTTGGAACCTGACTACTTGAGGCTGCAGTGGCGGCCCCAATACGGAATGAGTGTCCGGAGAAAGAATTTGGATTGAGGCAGAGTCTGAGTAACAAAGCGCGTATATATAGCATGAATTGTTTAGTAGTAAGTGGCTTTCCTTGTAGGGATAACAGAGGCTGCTCTGGATTTCTAATATGCTGCTATTTTAACAAGTTATCTAGTACTTGAACTGGGCACCATTTGGAACCGGTAGGGAAATACTTGATCTCCACGGGGGGGCCTGTTTGGTTTGTTTTTGTGCGGGGGATCGATAGAACGTAATGATCGTTTACTTTGGTTAAGTTTTTTTGTTTAAGGCAAATGTCAATGTCAGATATTTTCTCTACTGAAAATTCTTTGGGTCTCAGAAATCCGAAAAAGGCCAAATCCAAATAAGCCGCTGATTTAATTACCCGGTTAGTGGTATGTTAAAAAGGACTTTTATCTAATAACTTGGAGATTTCTTTAAAGATGTTGCTGTCTATGGGGAGTCTTTTGAGGCATTTTTGGATTTTTAGTCTCTGGATACTTTTTAGTATTTTTTTATGGGGTATGACGATAAGAAAGGGGTCTGTTTTGGATAAAGAGTTAGCATGAAATGTTGTATCCCTGTCAAGTATAGTTTGATGGTATTGTAGGCTAGTTTTAATGAGAAGTGGCAAAAAGTTGTAAACGCAACCATGGTTTCTATAGAAAAATTATTTATTATGTTAAAGTCACGAACAAATTTGTTGTACATGTCAAATGCTCTATCGTACGCTTTTTTGGTGTTTACTAACAACCCTGCCTGTGCGAGGATTTTTCCCCAAAATGTGTGCTGCTGCTACTCTTGGGAAGATCTCGAATAATGCTGAGATTTTGTCTAAACTTTCTAGGGTAGCTGTTTCGGGTGGCCAGCTATCATAGACCCACTCGTCCCCGAATATTGCAGTGTACCCGAATGTAGCTGCAGCGTCTGTCCAGATAACTGGGGATTTGTCAGATATGGGTGGAATGAATAGTGATCTCCCATTCCAGGAAGTTAAAAATAGGCTCCACATTTTTAGGTCAGCCCTTGCTGGATCGTCTAGATTAATCTTAGTGTCATCGTCAGGAAGGCCGTGTAAAAGAGATGAAAGCTCTGCCTTGAGGAATAATTCTCATGGCGAAGTTAAGAGACCCTAAAAGTGATTGTAATTCTTTTCTGGTGCAGGACCCGTGATTGGTGCAGGTATGGATGTGAGTTAGGATCCTGTCTACTTTGACTTGAGGAAGGCTAGCTTGCATGGTTATTGAATTGAGTGTGATACCTAGGAAAGTTATTTCTGTACTGGGACCTTCTGTCTTATTTGGTGCTACCGGGACTCCTAGTTCTTTAAATACAGAGAGTGCCTTTTCCAGACTGTGTGGTGCGTAGTGGTGGGGTTCAACATAAAGAAAATCATCAAGGTAGTGGATTACTACTGGGCACCTGGATTTGTTGAGCAGTAGCCAATTCAAGGTTTCTGCGAATAGGTCGAAAATTTTGGGGCTGCTTTTGGAGCCGAAGGCCAGCCTAGTCGCAAAATAGTATTTCTCTTCCCACTTAACGCCATGTAGATGCCAGAGTGACTGCTTAATTGGTAGAAGTTTGAAAGCATTTGAGATATCTGATTTGCTAAACCAGGCTGCCTTGCCAAAATTGACAACTGTTTGTATGGCATCGTCTATTTTTGCATATTGTAGTGAGAAATCTTCTGAAGGGATAAGGGAATTCAAACTTGGGGAGGTGGAAGAGTGAGGTGCTGAGAAATCAATTATTAACCTCTTTTTGTTATCAAATTTGCCTGTGGCTATACCTAGAGGGCCTGTTCTCCAGGAAGTGAATGGTGGTGTGGTGAAGGGTCCTATCATGAAACCGTATTCTACTTCTTTGTTGAGCAGATCTTTTAGACTGGCTGGAACTGTAATCGCAGACTGTAGGTTAGAGCATTCTAGTATATAAAGTCTACTTTATATAAATATATACTTATGTGTGGCAATTGTGTTTTCTTTTATGGCTATTAAGCTTACAAGACAAACATACCAAATTCTAAAATCGCTCCACATTAAAGGTTTAGTTTACTCCTTGTGCTTTGTGACCTGTAACTACCAAAAAAAACTTAAAATCTCAGACACATTATATATTCTGTAAATCAGAACAACTAAATTATTTTTAATTACTTTCCTTAACCTGCACTAATTGTGCACACATTATTATTGCAAAAACTATTTTTTTTCTGTATTTTTTATAATAAATAAGCATTTATATATATATATATATATATGTTACATCAAATTAAAGCCCTTTCTGTCCTTTAAAAAACGGTATATAATAAAAAACGGACGGCCACCCAGAGGAGAAGTGTGCTGCTTAACCTATTGGCCTCAATTAGAACGTTGTGGTTAACCGCAAACACCTCTTTATTAGAACCGTATGCAGGGTGGTCGTCGTTCGCATGTCGACCACGAGGAGGCAGCCATTTTAAACACGCGAATGCACAGCGGTGTTCGGCACTCAGACTATGGAACTAAAAACGGACTCTTTCTACCGAACACCGCTGAAACTGCCGACCGCCCTTCTTATCCCCAGGCATGCAAACGCCGGTCCGTTCGGGACTTTTATTACATGAATGGACTTAACCCAGATAGTCATCCCATGGAGTCAATCGTATACCGAAAGAACAATGTGAAAGACTTTGTCTCCATGGCGATTGCACTGTGTGCATTGGGTCTGAGCGCTATTCGCTTAATAATGTGCGCTCAGACCCAGGCTATCTGGGGATACGTTACACGAACTAAAAAGCATTCGGTAGTTTTATAGTTATGGATTTTTATGTGTTTTTATTATACTATGTAAAATGGAGATTTGCCTCTATCCCTGGAGATAATTGGATTTCTTCCCAATTATCTCCAGGATAGAGGAGGGATTTACTTGTGTTTACTTGTGTTTATAGTTGAGCCACTGTGATTGGCTACTGTACATTATGTGTCCCAGTCTCCCATCTGGTCCCCTAGGGGAGTGTCCACCAGGTAGGAGATCTGCATAAATACCGGGCAGGTAGCCCTTATTAAAGCAGATTCCTGTTTTACCCTCAAGACGGAGCTTGGTCTCGTGTTTGGGGGGGGGATTGCTACTTGGAAGTGTTATTTCACCTATTCTAGGAGAGAAGGAGTTCAGCTGATTCTTTGTTCGGGAGTTTGAAGTATTCCCTTACACTCCGTTCGGGAGTTTGGCGGTCTACAGCAGCAAAGCCTGTGTCTCAAAAGAGGGAAGATCACCTAAACGGCGGTTTCACTCATTTAAGCCTAGAGTGTCTTAACATTTATCTACCTCAAAGGAATGAATGGATGAGCCACCGCCGCTGAGAATTGAACCTGCAATCCCCCAAGGATTGAACAAATTCCACAAAACCAGCATTACTTCACTGAGACATCTCCCGGTTCTTTGCGCCACGTGCCTCCAAGGCAGAGCTAAACCGAAAGGAATGCCACAAGATTCCTTGCTGACAATCCCCAGAACCATCAGACTTGAACGAAAAACCCAAAGATTTGGGAATGGGAATGAGAAAATATTCCATCTGCATAACCCAAAAGAGGGTCCGTGCATAATGGGCGCAGCGCACAGTTCTCCACAAAGGAAAAGTGTAACAGCCGAACTGCCATACCCTTCCCGAAAAAACATCCGACTGGATTGACAAATACTTATAGTGATATGATCCACAGGGCTCCGAACGGCGGCAAACAATACCCCACCACCGCATGGCCTACTAGGAATAATCAATACCCCAACATGCATGGCCACCAAGAGCATAGCGTCCAGGTGGCCATGCATGTTGGGGTATTGGTTATTCCTATTTTCAGAATCAGCATACTCCAAATACAAACATACGTCAAAATCATACAAATTGGTCCAGTGGTTCAAAAGATAGATCGTAGTCCTTTGTGACCATAGGAAGCATGGCTTTTCTGCCCAAAACCAGTTCCACAGAGTCTTCTATCCTGGAGATAATTAGAAGTAATCAAATTATCTCCAAAGACAGAGGCAAAACTCCATTGAACACATGGCAGCAAAAAGACAGTAAAATACAATAAAATACACAAGGTTACATTTATGACATAAAATACAGACATGCAACATATACCCAGATAGCTTAGGTCTAAGCGCACATTATTACTGAATGGCGCTCAGAGCACACACATTCAGTTCAATTGCCATGGAGCCAAAGTCTTTCCCATAGTCTTTCATTATACAAATGGGCTCCATGGCATAGCTATCTGGGGTATCACTGCTCAAACAGGGCAAGCACCAAATGACCCGGCTTTCTTGTCTTTGCAGGGGAAAATCAAGCCTTTTAACATGGGGCCATAATCCAAAGGCAACAGGCGAGCCACCAGGCTTCTCCAATGCAATGTGGCGAGATTGCTCTCGTCACATCTCTCCCCTTTTCCAAACAGACTAACAGGGTATCTGACCTCCTGCCGGTCAGTGCCCTTGTTAGTCCAGCAGCCCACCCACAAAACACAATCAACAGCACAGCCCACCCACAATAAATGGTTACTACACCTGGGTAGAGGAGAAGCTTGTCCATGTCTAGGTGTCTCACCACGGCTGTGCTGGGTACGGGTATGCTGACTTGGTGGGTTGCTGAGTGGGCAGAGACCAGAGGTACTCTGCCCTGGTGCCAGCGCTACTGGGATGGTGTCACATATTCATCCGCTTATAGAAATGTGGTTAATGACATTTACTGTCCACACAGGAAAAGTTGTGCCGAGCAGCAACCTAATCCACAGAAGGGTTAATGCTGAGCAGCAATTATGCAAATGAAACCTGGTAACTGACTTTGGGGTCAAAGGCCGGTTACAGCCTATCAGAACTAAAGGAGGGGTATTTAGGCCCAGTTCTCAGCCTGCTGAGTGCCCTGTCGTGGTTTCCCTTGTGGTTGTCTGAGAGCGCGTTCCTGTTTATAGTTTTCTACCTGGTTTTTGACTTTGGCTTTGTTTATTGACTTCTCTATATTCTGTTATCCTGACTCCTGGCTTTCCTCATCGTTGCGTCCCTTTCTGTGTTCCCTGACCTCGGCTAGTATTTTTGACTATTCTTTGTACGTTAAATCCGGCCATTCTAAGGACCGGTAATACGTTACTTATTTGTCATCGTGCTGTACAGTTCTACGTGCTGGATCAAACAGTAATCCTGACAGATGGTAGCCTGGTTGAAGCCTGGTTGTTGGAGGGGGAGACCGACTGTCTCCCCTTTAGACACACCAACCTGCTGCTGGAGACTGACTGTCTCCCCTTTAGACACACAGCCCTGCTGCTGGAGGGGGAGACTGACTGGCTAAACAGCCCTGTCGCTGGGGGGCAGGACCGACCGTCCCTACCCCCTGTTCTGTATGCGCAGAGACCACGGTCCCATCTGCACAGTTGTGGGGCTTACTGTCTCCCCCTGGTACATTAAGCTGCCGCTGGGGAGAGGGGGTTACCAGCTCCTCTCCCATACATACTTCCAGCCGCGGGGGAGGGAAACCGACTGTCTCTGCTCCCAATACAGAGTCCTGCTGCTGGGGAAAGGAGACTGGGCTCTCTATTCCCGGTAGGACACTCTGCCGCTGGGGAATGGAGACTGGGTTCCCAATTCCTTGCAATATCTCCTGCTGGGGAATGGAGACTGGGCTCCCAATTCCCTGCAATATCTCCCGCTGGAGAATGGAGACTAGGCTCCCAATTCCCTGCATATCACACTGCCGCTGGGGATCTGAGCCGACTGCCCAGCATCCTTGTAGCTCACCCTGACACTGGGGAGGGAGGACGCTGCTCTCCTCTCCCTGTAAGGTACACTGCTGCTGGGGGACAGGACCACTTGTCTCTGCCCCCTGTAACTCAGCCTGCCACTGGGCAATGGAGACTGGGCTCCCAATTCCCTGTATATCACACTGCCGCTGGGGATCTGAGCCGACCGCCCAGCATCCCTGTAGCTCACCTTGCCGCTGGGAAGGGAGGATGCTGCTCTCCTCTCCCTGCAAGGTACACTGCTGCTGGGGGACAGGACCACTGCCGCTGGGGAATGGAGCTCGGGCTCCCAATTCCCTGCAATACCTCCCGCTGGGGAATGGAGCTTGGGCTCCCAATTCCCTGCAATACCGGTGGAGAGACCTCGGTCCCATCTCCACCTGCCGCCTGGGGTTCCTCCCAGTAAATCTCAACAATATCTTCCCAGCTGAATGGGTCTGGAACTGGATCTGTCACCTTGCTGTCTTGCTGAATCTTCTCAATGGAGTGGAAGAGATCTCGGTAGTCCTGCTCCAGTTCCCACTCCCGGGTTGCTAGGTGAGCCAGGTCTTGCTCAATTTCGTGAGTGTCGTCCCAGTCATACCTGCTCTCCC
>OW240914.1:2920659-2931338 GCA_933207985.1 Pelobates cultripes | reverse complement strand
GGTAGGTGGCATTAAGTGGTGAAGAGAAGGTTGGAAGTGAATGGGGGAGGGTGGCAGTGATTGGAGGGAGAGGAGGGTGGCAATGAGGGGAGAGAGGCAGTGAGGGGAGGGAGGGGAAGGATGGCAGTGAGGGGAGAGGAGGAGGTCGCAGTGAGGGAGAGGGAGGGAGGTGGCAGTGAGGGAGGGAGGGAGGTGGCAGTGATGGGAGAGGGTGGCAGTGTGAGTGGAGGGAGGAGGTGGCAGTGAATAGGGGAGGGAGGTGTGGCAGTGAATGGGGAGAGGGGTGACAGTGAATGGGGAGGAGTGGGTGGCATTATAGTGGTGAAGAGGATGGAAGTGAATGGGAGGGTAGCAGTGAGTGGATGGAGAGGTGTTAGCCATTGAGGGAGGATGGCATAGCAGGAGGGTGGCAGTGAGGGAGGTGAGAGTGATGGGGGAGGGAGAATTGCTTGGCAGTGAGTGGCCGGGTGCTTGCTTGGTAGTGGGGAGTGGAGTGGCAGTGAGTGGGGGGAGGGGAGGGTGGCAGTGAGTGGGGGGATGTGAGGGTGGCAGTGATAGGGGGAGGGGAGGGTGACAGTGATCCATTAACTTACCTCTTGAGTGAAGTCCCGACTCCCTGTCCCTGGTGATCCAGTGGTCTTTTTCCTGCACCCTGGTGGTCCGGTGGCATTGGCCCTTGCGCTCCTGTCTCCAGCTCCGCCTCCACGGGTGCAAAGGTGCAGTCAGACCATGTGTAGATTGTCTTGCGAGCTCTGATTGGCTGAGCTCGCTGACAATCATGTTCTGCAGCTCTGTACCCGTGGAGGCGGAGCTGCAGACAGGAGTCACAGCGATTTGTGCACTGCACCCCCAGCGGCACACTTACATGGGGGCCCAGCATCCAGCTGCACAGAGGCTAAGCCACTAGGCCCCCCCCTACTATCGGGCCCACCTGACAAGTCATCTCGAGTTCCAGCCCGCTCTAGCAATCCCACAGGACCGCCGGGCCTGTAACAATTGTCACGGTTGTCATGCCCTGATGGCGGCCCTGCCCCCAACATACATACTCAATAAAAACAATTAAAAAAATGTAAATTAACCCTCACCCCTCAGCAGAGTAAGAAATATGATCAAAGAAACCGCTTTATTTTATTCCAAAAAACAGCATGTTTACAGCAAAACCACTTGTAACGGAACCTTCAGTTAATGGACGCTTCCTAGCTTGCGCCGAGGACCACAAGCACCGCACACTCCACAACCGCCATAGCTTAACTGGAGTCTCGCCATCTTCCGTCCACCCTGGATCAGCTTCTGTTCTCCAGGACCGTGTGGGGAAAGACCTCTCCTCCAGGAGAGCGTAACAGGAACAAGCGCTTAAAAGAGCTAAGTGATTAAAGCTCAAGGGAGTATGCAGAGCATCGCAATTCCCAGTGTGATATAGCAGTTCCCTCCAATAAGGAGACAAGACTACGTGTTGAGGGTCAAGAAGATCTGTTTTACTTGGCACCAAAGGGCCTTCTTTTATGCAGGTTTTACAGATACAGTACCGCCCACAGGGTTTTGTAAAATAACCAATAAAGCACGTAGCATACAGTAAAACCAAGTAAATAAAAGGAATGAGACAGCGCTAAATAACTTTGGCAGCAAGCTTAAAAAGGGAATCCCTCAAACCCTATAAAACAAGATAAAATAAAAACAATAAAAAGGCTGCGCACATTAGATAGAGTCCAATAAAAGGAAAAAGAGAGAAAAGTCCAACTGGTATATTCTTACAGGTGTCCTTGGTTGGTGGGGTCTTCTATTTATGTGGTGGTTTCACTCGTTATGAAAAATAAAAAGAGGAAAAAAGGACATCCAATGGTATAGTATGTAAAATTCAGGTATAGACGTAAAATTAATAGTATAAAACTCACATTTACCAGAGCTAATGTCCAGCTCTGGAGTAAAGCGCGTACAGCGGTTTTAATCCCCGCTTATGGGATATAGGCAGGTTCTTCTCTGTGAATGGTATCCAATTCTCGGGATAAAATAAACAGCCAATAGTGCTCACTGTATGGCAAGTAATAATAAAATAATAAAAGAAATGTACTTACAAAGAAAGAGCAGACCCACTGCTCTTTGATAGCTTGGGTGGATTGATCCCCACCTACGGATTACTTTGGGTACAGGAAACTTCCAGGAATTTTTAGGTTTCTTTTAAAGCCATAAAAATATTTAAAATAACAATAAAAAAGGCCAGGGTAAAAAAGAATGATATGTGTCTATAAAAAAGATAATTGGCACAAACAAATGACCAAAAATACTTTAATATATATAAAAAACACAATTTAAATATCCATAACGCGTTTCGTCACAAAGGGACTTTATCAAATGGAATAACATGGTTTACCTGGCACATAGATGTTATATAAGAGCATAATTGATTGAATTTTGGCGCCAAAACTTAATTTGACTAATCAGAATTAAAAACATTTGTACAACTTTAAAATACATAATAACTTATTCAGCACATAATTTATAGTAATACAACTTCATTAAAATATATATACATTTAAAACGAAGGTAAGAAAGTATAAATTTAGGGTAGTTTAAAAAAATCACGTGACCGGCGGCACTTCCGCTTTTCGGAAGTTCCGCCGCTTAGCAGCATGGGAAATGTAGTCTTTAGCGGCGGCTGTTTTAAAAGTCCTAAAAACGGACTTAGTTGGGTTCCCAGGTTAGAATAGTGTGGCAACAAGGAATAAAATTGCAAAACGAAGGGGCTGGGTAAAACAAAAGGTATTTGTAAAAAGGTCACGTGGTTTTCGGCAATAATAGCCAAAAAACCTTATGGGAAATGTGGTTGATAGTAAAAACAAAAAGAGAACCCCAAATTAAGATAATAAAATAAGAGAAGAACATGACACATATAATACTTATTACAGAGGAGTTGATTAATAAAAATTAAAAGTTAAAAGACATAAGTTTAAACAAATCCACCTTCTGTTGGAAAAAAGGAAAGGCATCCAAATTAAAGAGGCAGATTAGATAAAAGGTGATAATAAAAGGATGTTATAAATAAATTGTTTAAAAACCATAATTTAAAGGAACAAACATAGGGATTCATAAAAAATTATATAAATCAAAATCTGCATTAAGGCCATGGGGTATAAGAGTCTGGAGTTTATACACCCATTCCATCTCTGTTTTTCCAAGTAACTTTTTTATATCACCTCCTCGCCAGGAGGTAGAGCATTTTTTTTATACCAATGCACTTTAGTAAACGAGGGTCCTTATTGTGCATAATAAAATGTTTGGATACTGTATGATTTAAATATCCATTTTTAATATTTCTGCAGTGTTCGCTCAGTCTTATCTTTAGGCACCTTGTGGTCATCCCCACATATTGGAGGCCACACGGGCACTCAAGCAGATAGATAACATTTTTCGTATGGCAGCTTAGAAAATCATAAATATCATACACTTTTTTAGTTTGATTTGACATAAATTTTGGAATTTTTGATGAAAGGACATGAGCCACAGTTTTACATACAATGCATTGTTTGCATCTAAAAAAACCTTTTGTCTTAGGAAAAAGTGATACACTTTTTAAAGGAGATTTTTTTGTAAAATTTGTAGTTAAAATAGATTTAAAATTAGGTGCTCCTCTAAAAACAATGTTTGGATGAGTAGGTATGATGGAATTGAGTATCTCATCATGTTTAAGTAGGTGCCAGTGTTTTCTTATTATTTTTTTGACATCGTTGCTTTTATTATTAAAATTAAAAATAACTGGAAGTGATAGTTTCATTGTTTTCTTTGTTTTTATATATCAGGAGATCTTTTCTTTCTTTTTGTTTAACTGTGTTAATAGTGATATTCAGATCTGGTTCTGAGTAATTTTTTTCAATAAATTTATTTTTTAAAAACTCTGCTTGTTCATTAAAATCTGTGAGTTCTGAGCAATTTCTGCGAAGGCGTAAGAACTGACTTTCTGGGGCACTTTCTAGCCACGGCTTATAATGACAGCTAGACCTGTCTATGGCCGTGTTAACACATACTTTTTTAAAATAAGTTTTTGTTTGAAGTTGTCCATTGTTGATAAAAATATTTAGGTCTAAAAAGTTAATAGATTGTTTAATGAATTCATGTGTGAGGATGATGCCCCTATTATTAGTATTTAAATAATTGATAAAATCAATAAGATGTTTTTCAGGTCTATCCCAAATAAAAAAAAGGTCATCTATATATCTGAAATAGGAGACTAGGTTTGCCCGCCAAGTATGATTGCCCCATATGGCTTCATTCTCCCAACTTATAACATCCTTTTATTATCACCTTTTATCTAATCTGCCTCTTTAATTTGGATGCCTTTCCTTTTTTCCAACAGAAGGTGGATTTGTTTAAACTTATGTCTTTTAACTTTTAATTTTTATTAATCAACTCCTCTGTAATAAGTATTATATGTGTCATGTTCTTCTCTTATTTTATTATCTTAATTTGGGGTTCTCTTTTTGTTTTTACTATCAACCACATTTCCCATAAGGTTTTTTGGCTATTATTGCCGAAAACCACGTGACCTTTTTACAAATACCTTTTGTTTTACCCAGCCCCTTCGTTTTGCAACTTTATTCCTTGTTGCCACACTATTCTAACCTGGGAACCCAACTAAGTCCGTTTTTAGGACTTTTAAAACGGCCGCCGCTAAAGACTACATTTCCCATGCTGCTAAGCAGCGGAACTTCCGAAACGCGGAAGTGCCGCCGGTCACGTGATTTTTTTAAACTACCCTAAATTATACTTTCTTACCTTCGTTTTAAATGTATATATATTTTAATGAAGTTGTATTACTATAAATTATGTGCTGAATAAGTTATTATGTATTTTAAAGTTGTACAAATGTTTTTAATTCTGATTGGTCAAATTAAGTTTTGGCGCCAAAATTCAATCAATTATGCTCTTATATAACATCTATGTGCCAGGTAAACCATGTTATTCCATTTGATAAAGTCCCTTTGTGATGAAACGCGTTATGGATATTTAAATTGTGTTTTTTATATATATTAAAGTATTTTTGGTCATTTGTTTGTGCCAATTATCTTTTTTATAGACACATATTCTTTTTTACCCTGGCCTTTTTTATTGTTATTTTAAATATTTTTATGGTTTTAAAAGAAACCTAAAAATTCCTGGAAGTTTCCTGTACCCAAAGTAATCCGTAGGTGGGGATCAATCCACCCAAGCTATCAAAGAGCAGTGGGTCTGCTCTTTCTTTGTAAGTACATTTCTTTTATTATTTTATTATTACTTGTCATACAGTGAGCACTATTGGCTGTTTATTTTATCCCGAGAATTGGATACCATTCACGGAGAAGAACCTGCCTATATCCCATAAGCGGGGATTAAAACCGCTGTACGCGCTTTACTCCAGAGCTGGACATAAGCTCTGGTAAATGTGAGTTTTATACTATTAATTTTACGTCTATACCTGAATTTTACATACATAAAAATACATTTTACATACATAAAAATAAAAAGAGGAAAAAAGGACATCCAATGGTATACCATTGGATGTCCTTTTTTCCTCTTTTTATTTTTCATAACGAGTGAAACCACCACATAAATAGAAGACCCCACCAACCAAGGACACCTGTAACAATATACCAGTTGGACTTTTCTCTCTTTTTCCTTTTATTGGACTCTATCTAATGTGCGCAGCCTTTTTATTGTTTTTATTTTATACAGTAAAACCAAACCCATTCACTCCCCTCTGCCTGTGATATAATTACTCAACACAATAGATTAACTTAATTATCACAGGCAGAAAATATACAGTTTTTACACATACACTAACTTTAAAACCACTCATCCAATCTTCATAAAAATTATTATTCAGCATCCTTGAAATATGAACAACTTTGTGACCGACCGCAAGCACATTTTCCTGCCCAAAACAGTTCCATAGATTTGGGCTGTGCGGTCGGTCAATTTCACACTGAAAAAATAACTAAGTCCCATTCAACCGTGCGTTTGAATCTTCAAATGGGACTTAGTCTCTGTGGCTGAAAACTGAGTGTAGGAGAAGGTAAGGGTCAGCGGTGTTCGTTGAAATGTGTAGATGATTTCAGTTCCATGGATTTGGCTACACGGCCGCTGACCTCGTTTGAATGAACAAAGATGGCCGCAGCCACGTGTTCGTTTGTCGAATGGTGGCTACTTCGGCTGCATCCGAAGTGCCAATTTAAAGCTGTAGAACTGCTCCAATACAATTTAAAGGGGCAGCAAGAGTCTTTTAAAATCCAATCTGCTAAAATAGTCTTTAAGAGACAACATCTTCCAGGGGACATAGTCTTAAAGGGCGTTGTTCACCAAAGTCACAATATGCCCACAGACAGCTCTTAAAGGGTCATACACAGTCCAATAAAAGTCCATAAACCCAAATGTTGGTTTAAAAGGGTACAATCTCCCAGGGCCATAGTCGCAGGGCAGGAGTCTGGCATGCAGGCCTCTCCAGGACCAAGTGGCGAAGTGCACTTTGTAACGGCACCCCCAGGCATAAAAGGGTTAAAGTATAAACCAAAACAGAGAAGATTCGGGATATGGCTGTGTAAATCTACAGAGAAAGCATAAAACAAAACATAGTGTGATATTGTTATAAAACACAATATTTCATGCGCAGTAATCTTGTGCACTCACAGGATGTAAGCAGTAAAAGCGCTCTTAAGGTGCCTTCCCCAATGGAATGGGGGGTTAGCTGGTATTCCTTATCACCTCTGGATCCTTGTTCCACCAAAAGACATCCACAGGTCAGGGTTCAGTAAAAAATTTATTTAGATAAAAAGTGTAGTCACCAATTCAGCATAGGATACAAATAACAAAAGGTTGTCCTACGCGTTTCGTTCTATAAGAACTTCCTCAGGGACCACAATTAAAAACAATAATAACAATGTATCAATGTACAATATATGAACACGACCTAGGGAGGCTGTCATACATCTTTATAAGCTAAGTACTATTGCTTTTTATATTATTTATCGATTGTATATTGTTTGGGATATACTCATAAGCTATAAAAGGGTTAAACCACTGTTTAGTAGATCTTCCCTTCCAGAGACACAGGCACAGCTACTGCAGAACACCAATCCGCCGAACAGGAAACCATATGAATGCCGTAAACAGCCGAATAGGAAAAACCCTACGAATAGGTTTACACTCCTAGCAGTCAAACTGGAACAGCATACAATAAATCCCCCCAAGAACGAGACAAAGCTCCGTGTTGAGGGTCAAGCAGTGAACAGTCAGAGCTGTGGGTTTATTGTGCTTATGTACACATTCTTACACATTAGTACCACCCACAGGGTTTTGGAACACAACCAATAAACACATACAATACACTCAGACACTCCCACACAAAATCCTCCCCTCTGCCTGTGATACAATTACCTTACACAATAGGTAATGTAATTATAACAAGCAGAGAAATACAATTTTTCCACATTATTCATAACTTGAAAAGTATGCATCACATTCACATAAACTTACATTTTCAGAATCAGCATACTCCAAATACAAACTTACGTCAAAATCATACAAATTGGTCCAGTGGTTTAAAAGATATATCGTAGTCCTTTGTGACCAAAGGAAGCATGGTTTTTCTGCCCAAAACCAGTTCCACAGAGTCTTCTATCCTGGAGATAATTGGGAAGTAATCCAATTATCTCCTAGGACAGAGGCAAAACTCCATTGAACAAATGGCAGCAAAAGACAATAAAACACATAAAAACATATAACTGTGCAGCCATTGCACAAAACAGGTACATTCAGATCTGAGTGCACATTATTACTGAATGGCGCTCAGACCACACACATACAGTTCAATTGCCATGGAGCCAAAGTCTTTCCCATAGTCTTTCATTATACGAATGGGCTCCATGGCATAGCTATCTGGGGTATCACCACTCAAATAGGGCAAGCACCGAATGATCCGGCTTTCGTGTCTTTGCAGGGGAAAATCAAGCGTTTCAACATGGGGCCATAGTCTAAAGGAGACAGGCGAGCAACCCGGCTTCTTCAATGCAATGTGGCGAGATTGGTCTCGTCACACACTTCGTCACACCACTACATTAAGATGTAGTGGTTTGGGAACTTAGAGTTTCCCTTTAAAAGACAGACACACATTGAGTCCATCAGGAAATACAAAGGAACTAAATTTGATTTTAGAAAATGTAAGCCAGATAAATTAGCAAAACACGTATTGCGGCTGTTCTCACTTAGCATAAGAATTTATACAATTTCTATAATAAGAACAATGTATCTTATTTACAGACTGATTTCTAAACACATTTATTGTAGTTTAAAGACACATTACTGGGAGTATTATTACTGTGGAGCTCTGTTATACACTCAGACACATTACTGGGAGTATCATTGCTGTGGGGCTCTGTTATACACTCAGACACATTACTGGGAGTATTATTGCTGTGGAGCTCTGTTATACACTCAGACACATTACTGGGAGTATTATTGCTGTGGAGCTCTGTTATACACTCAGACACATTACTGGGAGTATTATTGCTGTGGAGCTCTGTTATACACTCAGACACATTACTGGGAGTATTATTGCTGTGGAGCTCTGTTATACACTCAGACACATTACTGGGAGTATTATTGCTGTGGAGCTCTGTTATACACCCAGACACATTACTGGGAGTATTATTGCTGTGGAGCTCTGTTATACACTCAGACACATTACTGGGAGTATTATTGCTGTGGAGCTCTGTTATACACTCAGACACATTACTGGGAGTATTATTGCTGTGGAGCTCTGTTATACACTCAGACACATTACTGGGAGTATTATTGCTGTGGAGCTCTGTTACACACACAGACATTACTGGGAGTATTATTTATGTGGAGCTCTGTTATACACACAGACATTACTGGGAGTATTATTTATGTGGAGCTCTGTTATTCAGTCAGACACATTACTGGGAGTATTATTGCTGTGGAGCTCTGTTATACTCTCAGACACACTAAGAATAGGGAGCTCCAAGAAAAGAGGGACATTAGGATTGAAAAGGACAGGAGGATTTGGGCCCAAACTAGGGACTGTCCTCCTAAAGAGGGCCACTTGGAAGGTATGATGTTAACCATTAAAGTGACAATTACTTTGGCATTACATTTGAAATCTGAATTCACACTGTAGTGAATAACCCTGAGATTCAGAGAATGGTAACTTTATCCCAGGGGCAGAATAAAGATCTATACTCCACAACAAAAGAAGGGAAAATTGCAGCAAATCTTATAGAAATTATCTTGATTGGATTGTCTGCATATTGCATTAATGCATATAGGAAACATATTGTTTTTTAGTGTTGGACCTGTTAGTTATAATAATGTTTTCAGAGCACCAACCTACTCCACAGAGTTGTACAACTGGTGGGCTAGTATTGAATAATCTTACTAGAACGAACTGCAGTGAGTGTCCTGGATAAACAAGCTTACAGGTGCAGTCTGATGGCTTTTTAAATGTATGCATCTTCCGGTCTGATGAGAATCTTTACTGAATTCCTATTTTGTAAAAATTCCTGCAAAAAACCCATATACGATTACACAGACACTGTCCATTTAACAAGCACATCACAATAAATGTCACATTTCCTTCTTCAGCTGCGATTCGCACATGGTCGGTCAGTCTGACTGACCCCCATATTTTATAACCAGACCCCCTTTGATGGGCTTGCCCTTTCACTCACCGTCCCGGAAGGTGGGCACTTTACATTTCTAAATTGGTTAAAGGTAGAAATGTAAGTTTTACATTTTACGCAGCTACTTAATATGTTCTGCGGGTGCTCCCAATTCCCATTTTTTCCTCTATAATCTAAATTCATGTCCCCCTGCATGCAGATCAGCAATGTGGAAAAAACCCCCACAAATAAACCCACAACATTAATTATATCATAGATTCTAGACAAACCCACCAGAAGCTGCAAGATACCATCACTCGGAATCAAGGTTAGTAACTGCGTGTCCAGATTAAAATCAGTACAACAAAGTATAGTTTGGAAGATTCACAAAGCACCGGTTTTAATAAAATAAGTACTCTACCAGCAGGCAGATAGTTAAATTACCTCCACAGAGCTGGCACCTTGCTAGCATTAACATTAATAAAATCCCATGAGGGTCTGACCCCTATATTACTACAATGGAGGTATTTCACCAGTGAGGGCATAGGTCCTACATTTCTAGACCAAACCATTGCTGTGCAGTCGCTAGAAAGGCCTATCCCTACTGAACCCCCGATCCAATGGGCATGGGGTGGGGGACATTAAACAGACCTCTGTGCACCTTCTCCCCACGCTGTGGCCGGCAGCTGGGGATATTTAAACAAAATAAACGGGTCTTTGGGTGTGGACTATTATAATATTCCGGGGGAGGAACTAGTGCCCCCCAGGTCACACCCATTGGCTCTGAGTGGGGGTCCTAATACTAATATTCAGGGTGAAGGATCTAATTCCAACCCTAGCTCCCACAAATTGGTGCTGATTGGGGCTCTCTCATTCATTAAACAAGGGGGTGTTATTGTCCACCCCAAAAATTATTGGCCAAATAAAAATCCATAAATCCCCCACATTACTAATAAAAATAATAAAAAATCAAAAGATCAAAAATGCGATCAAAGTAATCCAACTTCATCCATGTAGGGCTCCACCAGACTGAGC
>OW240914.1:2904384-2920559 GCA_933207985.1 Pelobates cultripes | reverse complement strand
TTGTGGGATATCTTTATAAATGGCTTGAATCTGTGACTTAGGGAATGGGCATTCTACAATATCACAGTAATCAAAAGTGAATGTAGCCACATGGGTACATGATGAATTATACCAGAAAGTGTACCACTAGCATCTTTGGTGATGGCCACCTGCTGGGCTTTAAGGAGGCCAACTAAGGAGATAATGTACCAGAGGCACATGGTTGCATAGAATTAGCTTCCTCTGGGGCAGGTGTCTTCTTGCAATGGGAAGCGTGGATCCAGTTAGGCCTTCCGGCCAATTTGACAGAGGTAGGGGAGATCAGGAGAACTTGGAACGGTCCGTCAAATCTTGGTTCCAGGGTGTGTTTTCGCACAAATTTCTTGACCAGAACCCAGTCACCGGGGAGCAGACTGTGGTTGCCTGTGTCAGAATCAGGATCTGGAATTGAAGAGAAATCTTGGGCATGGATTTTGTTCAAAGCATTTGCGAGTTCAGTTACATAATCTACTAAAACATCAGTTTGAAGTTGTAATTGCTGGGGAAAATAGCAACCTAGCCTAGGTGCAGTCCCAAATAGAATCTCATATGGGGACAGTGAGGTAGTATTTTTGTACAAGAGCATTCATTAGATCCTTTGATAAATGTGCAGGTCCGTGTGCCCATTGTACGATTGCTGGGTACAAATTCTTAGGGAGGCAGAAATTGAGGTTGTTGGAGTACACTCCATCCTTCAGAACTGCCCCTTTCTGTTTCCACTTCTGTATTTCTTCAGGGGCAACTGTAGCCTGTTGTTCCCGCAGGATTTTCAGGTCAGTTGGAAGAGTCTGCAGAGTAAATATGGGAGTTTCTTCATTTCCGGACACTCTTCTTTCCACTTCCTGTGGTTCTTTTGCAGCTTGTTTTGCAGCCTGATCAGCTAGATGGTTGCCCTTTGCTGCATCTGAGTCCAACTTCCCATGTGCTTTTATCTTCAAAATAGCCACTTCTTCTGGGAGTAGGAGGGCGTCCATCAGCTCCTTGATTGCGGAACCGTGCTTGATTGGTGTACCGGCTGTGGTAAGAAATCCTCTTGTTTTCCAAATTAATCCGAAGTCGTGAGCCACGCCCAGTGCATATCTTGAATCCATGTAGATATTGGCGCGCTTTCCTTCAGAGATCTTGCATGCTGAAGTCAGGGCTTGCAATTCAGCTTCTTGTGCAGACATAGTTGATGGTAAAGATGATGATTTGACAATTTCATCTGTTGTGGTTACGGCATATCCTGTATGGTATCTTCCTTCTTCATCAGCATATCTTGAGCCGCCCACAAACAGGGTGAGATCGGGATCTACCAATGGGTCTTCATGTACAGTTGGTAGATGTGTTGTTTCCATTTTCATCTGTTCAAAACAGTCATGAGGTGTATCTGGGTCGTATTCATTCACTATGGTTAAATCTTGGAACTTATTTTCCAGGAAATGACGTGGCCATGCTTTTAGGTGGTCAGTTGTTGGATATTTGACAACACCATTTTCCTGTAGCTGTGATTCGTCCATAGTGGCCCATGCTTTTGCCATAGGCCCAAGATCATTCCATGATATTGTTTTCAACTTGGTCACAGGGACATGTGGAATGGCAGTGTCCCAATGACGGTACAAATGCTTGAGTTCCGGAGGTAGATGAATCAAGACCATACTGTTGCCTTCAGAATCACAGTAGAAGTCTTGTGCAGTGAGTTTTACTTCGACCAGATTATAGAGTTCATCTTCATAGCAGGGTTCAGCAGTGATGTTTGGTTTGTACCACATGGTACAGAAGGCATGTCTTGCTCCGTCATGAAGGAGTGCTTGTCCATCATGAAAGGATAGGTTGGGATGCATTTCCTTTTTGATGGTGCCAGTGAGAAGAAAAACATAAGTTTCGTCCATGATGAATCCGTAGTATACACCCCCCTCAGGGAGTGGCAGAAGAGTGGACGGATTGAGAACTTGACATCTTTGAAGGGTAATGTTGTCAGGCAACAAAAGGTGACATTGAAGGCGAAGATGCCTAGCAGGAGTAACATGCTTAAGTAGGACCTGGTTGACTATGGCAGAAATATCATGAGGGGCCAAGACAACCAGGGGGTGGCCAAGGACAAGATCCCCAGTTCTTTCAATGAGCTCTCTGGCAGCAAAGACGGCCCGAAGGCAAGAGGGACGTCCTCTGGCCACAATATCCAGTTGGCAGGAGAAAAATCCAATAGGCCTTTGGCGACCTCCAGGACCATGGGCCTGAGTGAGTACTCCTGTTGCATGGCCTTGTCTTTCAGAAACAAACAATTTGAAGGGTTTGGTATAGTCTGTTAGGCCAAGAGCAGGAGCAGAAGCAATAGCACGTTTGAGAGAACAGAAGTTGTCAAGGGCTTCTGTGGACAAGCAAAATGGGTCTGACTTGAGAGCATCATAAAGAGGTTGCATAAGGAGCGAGGCTTCTGGGATCCATGCTCGGCAATAGGAAATGAGGCCCAGGAAGGCGTGTAGTGACTTCGAGGTCCTTGGAGGTGGAATGTCCAGTACTGCTCTAACTCGGTCATGGGTAAGATGTCTGGTTCCCTGAGACAGACAATGGCCAAGGAAGATAACAGTAGGTTGGCAGAATTGCAGCTTGAGACGTGAAGCTTCACATCCTTGTTCTGCTACATAGTAAAGAAGATTAATTGAGCATTGTTCTGTTGTGGGTAGATCATCTCCACAGTAAAATGGGAAGGGAACAAAGAACTGTAGTGTCTTTTCGTGGCAAAGGCGTATTTAATTGAACCTGGCCGTCTGCAGTGAGGGTGATGGATGCTTGGAGGCGGGATAGGACATCAGCACCAACACAAGAGACATCGGTGTCAGGCAGGAACGATGAGTCAGGCAGGTCTTGTTCTCTAGGAACACTGCGGGATGCACCTGTGTTAACCAGGAAACCAGGAAAGTAGTAGGGTGACCTTCAATAGGTAAAGTTACAGTGGCTAGTGACCCCCCTTGTTCCCTGTAGACACTGCCATGGCAGGGGCATTAAGCATCAGCGGGTTTGCTCTCCTCTGTATGGGCTGTGTTACTGACTCAAACCCCTTTCTATGTCATTAGCTATAGCTTTTTGCAGTCTGAACATGTCTATCATTATAAATAATGGTTAATAGTAAGTGAAGTAAAGTTCCTATATGTCTTTGGATAAAACATTAACTATTGCGGTACTATCATTTATATTAATTAGACTATAACAATTATACCACCCTGTAACTAAAATGAATAACCAGTAGTGGTTGGGTTAATAAAACATGTCACAAACCCTTCTAATGCTAAACCATCATTTAACGTAAAGGATGTTACTGTAAACATAAGATCTGTAACTAGCAAGATTCGATTAAGTAAAGATACAATGTTTAAAATAACTTGCATTATTTGGCTATTTCCCTTATTGCAAGATGAAGCTGGATAATCAGCTGTTATGCTCTTATATTCGTGTCCAACAGATTTCATATGTAGGTCACACCACATTTGCAAATTACATTTTAGCAACCTTCTTTTTTTTATATCACGGACAAATTGCTGATACAGGGAAACAAATGGCATGATTGTTTTAGTAATTATAATGTTTCAGTTCATAATATGTAGAGTGTAAGGAAAACAACATGTCTCTAAATGGGACGGGCATAATAGGGGTAGGCCTCATGATGGAGGCAGCCATGACAGGGGCGGGGAAGGAAATGACAGCAAGGGAGGAAGTGAGAGGGGTGACGTCCATGATATGTGTGGGAAAGGAAGACAGGAGGTGTGGGCATGGTAAGGGCGGAAGTGACGTTACTTTAGAAGCAACCGTGACTGTGGATAGGTCACGGGACTGGCAGGCGCCATCTTTAGGGTGGTGGTTGACGTACTTTCAACCATACACTATATTATAACTATTAAAATAAGTCAGAGAAGCAACATTCTGTTCTGCAAAATGAAATACTAAACTATGAACAGACCTGGCAGGTTGAATAAGACAGTTGAGAACATTATGCATTTAACAGCCCATACAGCTGTTTCTAGAAACATGTACTTTAAAATAACTTTAAAATAATAAAATGATGCAAAATAAACTCACGGAATTCAACCAATTTCCCTTATCATCCTCTAGCCATTAATCACTTTCCTCTTCACATACTAGCTTAACTCCGCATATTCCCTCTATCCACATTGCATAGTTCTGCAACAAATCACGCTTGCCTATACACTTAACACGTCCAAATATTCCACTATTCTTGTATCAGATGCACTTACCTCCGTAAATCAACACTGAGCTACATTCTTGTGTCTCCCCCACAATCCTCACTACTTTATCACAAAATTCAATCTATACATACACACATATATATATATATATATATATATATATATATACACACACATATATATACATATACAAACGGCAAACGGCAACAATAATAATATTATTACACAACTATAACACCATAACCTCTGAATTAGAATATTTTCCAGCAAAAATCCCATTCCTAACTCTTATCAGTAGCTCCGAAATGCAGAAGGCATGTACCTCCCCCATTCGGAGGCAAGTGGGGAGGAAAGGGGGGGGGATGTGAGACAGTGCAAAAAAGGGAGAGAAGCTGCAGGCATGAAGATTAACCATGTGAGTGCTGGAAAGTAACAAGACAGAAGGACAGAGACTTATACGTTTGGAAACCAGAAATCTTTGACGGGAGAAACGGACTGGAGGTGCAGGGAGCTGCAGAGAGAGGATGAGGGTGACGAGATCTGTAGGACTGATGGAGGGGGGGGAATAGGGATCCATCAGCATCCAGTAACACAATTATTATAATACACAAACAAACTTAAACCTTTGTGATCAATATCTTCCTCAACCTATCCCTTTTGCTGAATAGCTCTTGCTACTCGGTATCAGGCTTCTGCTGTACAAACCAAATCTTGGTCCGACAGCTTCCCTTTCTTCTCTGTCAGTAACTTACGCCAGCTCTCTGGCTACAATCTGCCGCACAGAGGTACGGTAATTCCACATACTTTAGCAATCTTCCTCACTTTCTTAACCATCTCTTCTCCTTCTCTGTCTTCCACTAGATCACATGCTAACCAACCCTTACTGGGTTTATCTAACTTCTGTCCCATCCTCCCTATACAAGGCGTCCCAGATATAGAGAGAGAAAGGAACAGAACGTCTACCGTGCTCGACTGCTACTTTAAGAGCAAGCTCTTTAAGTACGTCTTCCCAAAACGTAGACTAGTCACTGATTCCGCCTACCCGTGGTAGCCGCGGATTGGAGCGTGGCGAGAAGTGTGTGACCAATCACTTCTCTCAACAGAGAAAGAGAACTAGGAGGGGAAAGTGTAAGTAGTACAGTGAGTAAGATAAAAGTAAACACAGGAATCTGTGTGACAGACAATTAAGACAATAACATTTCAGTGTAAATACAGTGCATGCATCACAGTTCAAATAAGTTCAACAGTTTTAACATTTCAGTGTAAATACAGTGCATGCATCACAGTTCAAATAAGTTCAACAGTTTTATCCCTTGCCTTTACTCGTGTGGCCAAAAGCCACCTCCCTCAACCTCGTAGTGTCCCTGTTGCGGACCCACCCGCAAGTCTCACTACCAGCAGCCACAGGAAACAGCAACAGCTTCCAACCCGAATCCTGTATAGCCTAAAGAATTGGAGTCTTACCTGCCTCAGCGCTCGAGACTGGAATTTTACCAAGAAGCTAAGCGGTCAAAATGACACTCTGGGGAACCCCCAGGAAGCAATGAGTCTACATCATCCTCCACAGATTCCCCCTACTCTTTTTCCTTACAGCCACAGCCACGTGGCTCCTAAAAGAGTTAAACAGGCAATAGAGGACCCCCAGGAAAACTTCCACAGGTCCACCCCCCTTTTTCCTTACTACCACAGGCACGTGGTACCTAAAAGGAGTTAAACAGGCACTTACACTCCCCGGGTACTAAGTTAAACACATACCAATACAAACACACCCAGGCAACAGATAGTCAACATGCAGGTAAACTAGGTATCATTAACAATACAAAGACTCTGGGCAAGTTATTACCTGACTTTGATGTCCTCTCGGCAGCAGTCACAGACACTGGGGCAGGTCAATCACAGGGGCAGGAACATACCGGCTAGGTGCTGCAGCAATCTCTACCGTGTACTCAGAGGTGATCAGGCTCTTTTCCTTCCCCCAGGATTCACCCCCCCAGCATCTTCTTGGACAGCTGCCCAGGCAGGACATAGCCCAGAGCCCCACGTTGGGCGCCAATTTGTCGTATATAATTTACTGCAAACCAATTAGTTTGAATGACTATCTGTTCCTGTCCAAATTAAAGATAATAAAGTTGCGTGCACGCAGAAGTAAATTCACACTGAGACACAAGGTTCAGGTTAATGAAAGAACTCCGGAGAAGTTTAATGGCTTCTGACAGAAAATGGGTGCGCAGACCCTTTTAAAGGCATTATTACATCATTGAAGAAAATCAAGATAACAGCAAATAGACACTATTGATTGGTCCATGTGTTAAGTGGTTAGTTAGGTACCCTCCTATCAAGAGGTGATGTCATCCTTGACACGGGAGTGGACACAAGATGTAGGCGCCATCTTGTTAGCACGAGCTGTTCACTCGATGGGAGGGGTGCTTTGGCAGCCATCCATTTAGAGTGTAGCTGGCATGGTTAGTTTCTCAAGGTTAGGTTTCAAGGCTTTTAGTAAATACACATTTTATCAAAGCTATTTCTTGCTGACATGCAAATTCTATGTTCTATAGACAGGGCTTTCTTGTAAAACTATGGGGGCCTCTTAGAGGTATAGCAAGAGGATTTAAAGGGGCCTTACAAATTTATAGAGGCCTAATAATTCTACAACATTACTGTGGAGCTCTGTTATACACTCAGACACATTACTGGGAGTATCATTGCTGTGGGGCTCTGTTATACACTCAGACACATTACTGGGAGTATTATTGCTGTGGAGCTCTGTTATACACTCAGACACATTACTGGAAGTATTATTGCTGTGGAGCTCTGTTATACTCTCAGACACATTACTGGGAGTATTATTGCTGTGGAGCTCTGTTATACACTCAGACACATTACTGGGAGTATTATTGCTGTGGATGTGACACATTACTGTATTATTGCTGTGGGCTCTGTTATACACTCAGACACATTACTGGGAGTATTATTGCTGTGGAGCTCTGTTATACACTCAGACTGGGAGTATTATTACTGTGGAGCTCTGTTATACACTCAGACACATTACTGGGAGTATTATTGTTGTGGAGCTCTGTTATACACTCAGACACATTACTGGGAGTATTATTGCTGTGGAGCTCTGTTATACACTCAGACACATTACTGGGAGTATTATTGCTGTGGAGCTCTGTTACACACACAGACATTACTGGGAGTATTATTTATGTGGAGCTCTGTTATACACACAGACATTACTGGGAGTATTATTTATGTGGAGCTCTGTTATTCAGTCAGACACATTACTGGGAGTATTATTGCTGTGGAGCTCTGTTATACTCTCAGACACACTAAGAATAGGGAGCTCCAAGAAAAGAGGGACATTAGGATTGAAAAGGACAGGAGGATTTGGGCCCAAACTAGGGACTGTCCTCCTAAAGAGGGCCACTTGGAAGGTATGATGTTAACCATTAAAGTGACAATTACTTTGGCATTACATTTGAAATCTGAATTCACACTGTAGTGAATAACCCTGAGATTCAGAGAATGGTAACTTTATCCCAGGGGCAGAATAAAGATCTATACTCCACAACAAAAGAAGGGAAAATTGCAGCAAATCTTATAGAAATTATCTTGATTGGATTGTCTGCATATTGCATTAATGCATATAGGAAACATATTGTTTTTTAGTGTTGGACCTGTTAGTTATAATAATGTTTTCAGAGCACCAACCTACTCCACAGAGTTGTACAACTGGTGGGCTAGTATTGAATAATCTTACTAGAACGAACTGCAGTGAGTGTCCTGGATAAACAAGCTTACAGGTGCAGTCTGATGGCTTTTTAAATGTATGCATCTTCCGGTCTGATGAGAATCTTTACTGAATTCCTATTTTGTAAAAATTCCTGCAAAAAACCCATATACGATTACACAGACACTGTCCATTTAACAAGCACATCACAATAAATGTCACATTTCCTTCTTCAGCTGCGATTCGCACATGGTCGGTCAGTCTGACTGACCCCCATATTTTATAACCAGACCCCCTTTGATGGGCTTGCCCTTTCACTCACCGTCCCGGAAGGTGGGCACTTTACATTTCTAAATTGGTTAAAGGTAGAAATGTAAGTTTTACATTTTACGCAGCTACTTAATATGTTCTGCGGGTGCTCCCAATTCCCATTTTTTCCTCTATAATCTAAATTCATGTCCCCCTGCATGCAGATCAGCAATGTGGAAAAAACCCCCACAAATAAACCCACAACATTAATTATATCATAGATTCTAGACAAACCCACCAGAAGCTGCAAGATACCATCACTCGGAATCAAGGTTAGTAACTGCGTGTCCAGATTAAAATCAGTACAACAAAGTATAGTTTGGAAGATTCACAAAGCACCGGTTTTAATAAAATAAGTACTCTACCAGCAGGCAGATAGTTAAATTACCTCCACAGAGCTGGCACCTTGCTAGCATTAACATTAATAAAATCCCATGAGGGTCTGACCCCTATATTACTACAATGGAGGTATTTCACCAGTGAGGGCATAGGTCCTACATTTCTAGACCAAACCATTGCTGTGCAGTCGCTAGAAAGGCCTATCCCTACTGAACCCCCGATCCAATGGGCATGGGGTGGGGGACATTAAACAGACCTCTGTGCACCTTCTCCCCACGCTGTGGCCGGCAGCTGGGGATATTTAAACAAAATAAACGGGTCTTTGGGTGTGGACTATTATAATATTCCGGGGGAGGAACTAGTGCCCCCCAGGTCACACCCATTGGCTCTGAGTGGGGGTCCTAATACTAATATTCAGGGTGAAGGATCTAATTCCAACCCTAGCTCCCACAAATTGGTGCTGATTGGGGCTCTCTCATTCATTAAACAAGGGGGTGTTATTGTCCACCCCAAAAATTATTGGCCAAATAAAAATCCATAAATCCCCCACATTACTAATAAAAATAATAAAAAATCAAAAGATCAAAAATGCGATCAAAGTAATCCAACTTCATCCATGTAGGGCTCCACCAGACTGAGCCCGGATAGCGAGGCAAGTTCTTGTATAGCCTTTCTTACGCAGTGTCACTGATTTCCATACAATATCAGTAATCCAATCAGAGTTCTCCGAAATCGAAGTCTACAAAGAAGTGATTCTAACTAACTGCAAACAAAACCAACTTTTTCTAGAATTTTTCTAATTTGATTTTGTTGATCTCAACTTAAAATGTACTTTGAATTCCTGGCAATTTTCTCTCTCTCACCATATAATGTGAAGATCACCATTGCTCCACTCTGTGACCCCCTTTCTTTTCTAGATTCTGGGCTCTTGGCCAGCCAGACGAGTATTACGGGCACGGTCTTGGAGGAGGAGAGGACTGCGTCCATATTTACCTCCGCGGAGACTGGAATGATAACCATTGCTCTCGTAGCCTACGATACATTTGTGAGAAGGAAATCTAGACTGCACATGGACTAGACCCTCGAAGGAGCAACGAGGGGAGAACAAGGCAGAAATCCTGAGATTTTCAGAGTCTGTTCTCCCCACCGTAACCTGGGCTTAGAAAACGATCATCAACTGAGGATATTGTCACTGCACCTCCATCCTGCCCTGCAGCTCTCTCTGCTATTCCTGTACTGACCCCACACACAGCTCTGTCACTGCACCTCCATCCTGCCCTGCAGCTCTCTCTGCTATTCCTGTACTGACACCCCACACACAGCTCTGTCACTGCACCTCCATCCTGCCCTGCAGCTCTCTCTGCTATTCCAGTACTGACTCCACACACAACTCAGCCACTACACCTCCATCCTGCCCTGCAGCTCTCTCTGCTATTCATGTACTGTCCCCACACACAGCTCTGTCACTGCACCTCCATCCTGCCCTGCAGCTCTCTCTGCTATTCCTGTACTGACCCCACTCACAGCTCTGTCACTACACCTCCATCCTGCCCTGCAGCTCTCTCTGCTATTCCTGTATTGACCCCACACACAGCTCTGTCACTGCACCTCCATCCTGCCCTGCAGCTCTCTCTGCTATTCCTGTACTGACCCCACACACAGCTCTGTCACTACACCTCCATCCTCCCCTGCAGCTCTCCCTGCTATTCCTGTACTGTCCCCACACACAGCTCTGTCACTGCACCTCCATCCTGCCCTGCAGCTCTCTCTGCTATTCCTGCACTGACCCCACACACAGCTCTGTCACTGCACCTCCATCCTGCCCTGCAGCTCTCTCTGCTATTCCTGCACTGACCCCACACACAGCTCTCTCTGCTATTCCTGTACTGACCCCACACACAGCTCTGTCACTGCACCTCCATCCTGCCCTGCAGCTCTCTCTGCTATTCCTGTACTGACCCCACACACAGCTCTGTCACTACACCTCCATCCTGCCCTGCAGCTCTCTCTGCTATTCCTGTACTGACTCCACCCACAGCTCTGTCACTACACCTCCATCCTGCCCTGCAGCTCTCTCTGCTATTCCTGTACTGACCCCACACACAGCTCTGTCACTACACCTCCATCCTGCCCTGCAGCTCTCTCTGCTGTTCCTGTACTGACCCCACACACAGCTCTGTCACTACACCTCCATCCTGCCCTGCAGCTCTCTCTGCTATTCCTGTACTGACCCCACACACAGCTCTGTCACTGCACCCCCATCCTGCCCTGCAGCTCTCTCTGCTATTCCTGTACTGACCCCACACACAGCTCTGTCACTACACCTCCATCCTGCCCTGCAGCTCTCTCTGCTATTCCTGTACTGACCCTACACACAGCTCTGTCACTACACCTCCATCCTGCCCTGCAGCTCTCTCTGCTATTCCTGTACTGACCCCACACACAGCTCTGTCACTACCCCTCCATCCTGCCCTGCATCTCTCTCTGCTATTCCTGTAAAAAACAAATCCTATTCATTACATAAATCTGTTATTACAAATAGATCACTAATTATTACACATATCTGATATTGTTACTGGTCAGTCACTAATCATGTTACCAATTATCACAAATACATTTGATTTAAGTTCCTGTAAATTACTAATTACACTTTGTAAATATTTTTCAATTTACACTATTTACCGAGCCGGCTCCAACTCAGCTATAAATCTCGTAATAAATGTTTGGTTTACCTTAAAGTGCTGGGTGTTACTTGCTTGGACTATATTGTTGTTTAGTTCAAAGGATCAGAAACGCGGGATGTCATTTTTATTTTTATTTTTTTTTAAGGATAAGGAAATAAACAAATGCAATATTATTGACTTGTGATTGACCGCATGGCACCCCGACTCGGTGCCTTCTCCAATCGCTGCACCATAGCTTGGCTGGGGTCTCGCTGTCTTCCAGCCACCCTGGACCCAAGTCCAGGATCCAGCTTCCAGTGGGTGGACCTCTCCTACTCCAGAGAGTATAGCAGGTATAGCTAGTGATTATAGCAAACATAGCAATCTGAAGCAGGTCACAACACAATCAAGAGACAAGTATTGAGGGTGAAGTGAACTCAACTTTAATGGGACCACACTTGGCCTTTTATGACAGTCCCCATGCTTCCAGGACTGAAGTCCCCGGCAGGGGAAAAGAAAATAGCCCTCTTTGCAGACGATATACTGCTCTCTCTCTCATGACCGGTGTTGGGGTCATAATAAACTGCTGGGCAAAGCGTTCCATGCATCTCACTTTTGGACCAAACGCCCGGGGAGAGCCTTTCAGTGATACACAGACAACGTGTTTCAATTTGGGCTACTACCAATGTATTAAGAGTCAGGCAAACATATTTATAGACAGGAGTTACAACAAAAGTAACATGACAAGATCACATCTGCTAAACACAATATCGCTTATTCAGCAACCAACAACATGTATTTCTGTAACCAGAGGTTAAAAGGTTCTTTGATGGTTTGCAACAGGTTTTACTTTTACAAGTTAGTAAATTAGGTGGACAGCGCTAAGAATTATTATAATAAAATCATACATACACAGGTAGCAGCAGATTTCGCAATTATGCGTCTTACTCTTAAAAAAGGAAATAAAAAGTACAATGATAGTGCAGTATGTTCTGAATAATATGGTGATAAAGATATATTCCAAAAGGACACTCACGTTTTCCAGAGCTTAAAAAGCTCTATTTTAGGAGCCTGAACGGAACAATCCCAGTCTAAGGATTTCTTTCTGCTGGTATCAGATTCCCAAGGTAGTGCGGTTCATCACATGGAAAAAATAAGGATGTATACCAATGGTACAGTACGTATGTAAAAGTAGGATAAGTAAATCATATTTGACCTACTTACATTTGGTAGAGCAATGACCTGCTCTAGTGTATGGAGCTTTAGGTGGAACAATCCCCACCTAGGGATATATGTAGGTCCGGAACAGCAGAGTGACGGTGAGAGTATAAGGAGCTCAAGAGTGACTGGGTATTAAAACAGAATTTTTATTAATAAACAGAATGAATAAAACTATTTAAAAGTGAACTATATAGTAAAAAGAACTATAAATAAAACCAGTCCTTGTAGGTAATCCTTAATCGCCACTTGGCATGTTTCGCTTACAGCTTTCTCAAAAGTGAATGTCTGCTGTCCAGGTCAGTTGATGTTTAAATAGTCTCTTAATTTCTCAGTTCTGGTGTGTATAGTCTGTTATTCTGGTTCCAGGTCATTTGTTACATCTCTTCCGGTTTGGTGGATATCTCCATGATGTTATGTCCAGAAAGTGATAGTAGCGCCATTTTGGATAAGGGCAAAGTCCAGTAAACTAAGTGATAGTAGCGCCATTTTGGATAAGGGAAAAAGTCCAGTAAACTAAGTGATAGTAGCGCCATTTTGGATAAGGGCAAAAGTCCAGTAAACTAAGTGATAGTAGCGCCATTTTGGATAAGGGCAAAGTCCAGTAAACTAAGTGATAGTAGCGCCATTTTGGATAAGGGAAAAAGTCCAGTAAACTAAGTGATAGTAGCGCCATTTTGGATAAGGGCAAAAGTCCAGTAAACTAAGTGATAGTAGCGCCATTTTGGATAAGGGAAAAAGTCCAGTAAACTAAGTGATAGTAGCTCCATTTTGGATAAGGGCAAAAGTCCAGTAAACTAAGTGATAGTAGCGCCATTTTTGATAAGGGCAAAAGTCCAGTAAACTAAGTGATATTAACGCCATTTTGGAAGAGGGGGAAAAGTCCAGTAAACTAAGTGATAATAGCGCCATTTTGGATAAGGGAAAAGTCCAGTAAACTAAGTGATAGTAGCGCCATTTTGGATAAGGGAAAAAGTCCAGTAAACTAAGTGATAGTAACGCCATTTTGGAAGAGGGGGAAAAGTCCAGTAAACGAAGTGCTAGTAGCGCCATTTTGGATAAGGGCAAAAGTCCAGTAAACTAAGTGATAATAGCGCCATTTTGGATAAGGGCAAAAGTCCAGTAAACTAAGTGATAGTAGCGCCATTTTTGATAAGGGCAAAAGTCCAGTAAACTAAGTGATAGTAGCGCCATTTTAGATAAGGGCAAAAGTCCAGTAAACTAAGTGATATTAACGCCATTTTGGAAGAGGGGGAAAAGTCCAGTAAACCAAGTGATATTAACGCCATTTTGGATAAGGGCAAAAGTCCAGTAAACTAAGTGATAGTAGCGCCATTTTGGATAAGGGCAAAAGTCCAGTAAACTAAGTGATAGTAGCACCATTTTTGATAAAGGCAAAAGTCCAGTAAACTAAGTGATAGTAACGCCATTTTGGATAAGGGCAAAAGTCCAGTAAACTAAGTGATAGTAGCGCCATTTTGGATAAGGGCAAAAGTCCAGTAAACTAAGTGATAGTAACGCCATTTTGGATAAGGGCAAAAGTCCAGTAAACTAAGTGATAGTAGCGCCATTTTGGATAAGGGCAAAAGTCCAGTAAACCAAGTCTGTACTTCTGGTTTTGGGTCATTCGTTACATCACTTCCGGTTTGGTGGGTATCTCCATAATGGTGTATACAGGAAGTGATGGTAACGCCATTTTGGATAATGGCAAAAGTCCAGTAAGAAAAAGAGGTGTTAATATAAAAGTAAATTAAAACAAACAAATCAAGGTGTAATCTTGCATATTTTCTGCACATATAATTATAGAGATTATAAAAGTGCTAAATGCTGAATAGGGATCGCCGTATATCACATGTATTTACACAGCGATCTCTTCTAAATAGTTCTAATAGACATCTGGAACTAATGTGGATTTATATAATAGAAATCCAAAGTTTTAAGATAATATATGTATAAAAGAAATCAGTCGAAGGAAATATGGTTAAAAAAGGGGAAAACATTATATACACAAATGAATTATAAAAAAACATATATAAAAAAATAAATTCTATATTGTTTTACTTTTTTTTACTTTTAAGCTGACATTTAACAATTGTTATTTCTAATAATATAGTCTTGTCCATTTACAGTAATCACGTACTTAATTTTTAACCCTTTCAACCGGCAACATCAATACCCCACCTTCTAGATACATTAACAACATACGGACGTATATAAACTACAAAAATAATATCACCAAAACCCAAATCCTACCAATTAAAGTCCAGACATCCCTAAGAGACACTCTACACAGACTATACCTATTTGAGTGATGCAGGCTCTCAATTTCATACTTAGGCATCAAACTAATGAAATCCAGAGAGTATATAATAAAAGAAAACTACAAAGTGGTGCACTCCAACATAACCAAATAACTAGACACTTGGGCGAAACTAGACACGTTTTGGATAGGCAGAATCAACTCGCTTCAAATGATGACCTTACTCCACATTTTATACTTATTTAGAACACTGCCCATTGCTTTGCCCAATTCACTAATCAAAAAAATTCCAGTCCACTATTAATGCCCACATCTGGAAGAAAACCCCCGACAAGTTTCCTTTCACTCGCCCTGGCTACCTTTCCATAGAGAGGGTCTTAATGCCCCAAACATAAAAAATTACTACAAAGCGGTGATCATGGCGCAGAGTCTAGACATAATAACAAACAGAACTAGATCGATCTGGCTCCAATTTGAAACCACTTGCACCCGCTTAACCAACGTCCCCAATTTCCTGTGGATGACATCCATGCCCAGAGATCCCATTGCGCTACCATGCACAAAATTTTTAATACAATCCTGGAAAAACTGGAGCTTCCTACTGCTGTCCCCCAAGGAGCTGCGGTTCCTCGCACCACTACCTGCTCTCAATATCATCAGATCTTCCCTTGCTTCCATGGGCTAAAAGATAGGAATGGTGTGCTTCCCTTCCCGGAACTACAACTATCCCATTCCGTACCGTCAAGAGATATCTTCATATACCTAAGGGTTAAACACATACTACATTCTAGGTGAATACAGCATATCGATCCACCGTCACTAACCTACACTCATCCAAATTCTTATCAATTTGCTATTCAGCACAAAATGATAAAAGGGAAGACAGTAAATTGCCCTATATGCTCAAATGGGAAGTAGACTTGGATAAGGTGTTCCCATTAATTGACTGGGAGGCGGCTATTGCTCGTACTAAGCTATCCTCAAAATGTGTTACCCACTGGGAAGCATATTACAAAATACTTATGAGATGGTACCTGGTAGCCAGCAGGCTATGCTTGATTTACCCCACAGAAGACCCTACGTGCTGGAGATGTAATGAGATAAGGAGTGAGATAAAGCACATATTCTGGGAATGTAAATGTTTGAGAGAATTCTGGCTTCCCATATGTAACGGCTACCCGGGTAGAGTGAGGGTATCTGCCGTTGGAGACGTCCTTTTTCCCTGTAAGCTGCTGTGGAGAAGTAAGCTGGTATAATCCCATCCACGATATCCAGAGTAAGAGTCAGGTTCAGCTGTAACAGGAGCAGAATAACATTCCCAAATAATCCCCCTTCCAAGAACGAGACAAGGCTACGTTTTGAAGGGTCAAGAAGATCTCAGGACTGGAACACCCAGCCTGCTTTTTATTGGGATCAGGATACTCCCAGGGGGAGGATAAAAACACCCAATCATA
>OW240914.1:2881985-2896691 GCA_933207985.1 Pelobates cultripes | reverse complement strand
CCCCCTTCCAGCCATGTCTCTCCCCCTTCCATTCTTACAAATAGGCTGTCAGCTGCCTCCCTCACTGAGCCAGCACCAATGGCGAAGGTAGCGCCAGTTCTGAAGACATCCAGGTTGATGGCCTCCCTCCATGCTGTTTTACCTGTCATGGCAGGGGAGGGATCTCCTCGATGTATGCCACACTGTGATACTGAGCACCAGGAAACCACGTGACCCCTGGCACCACAACACAGAGTGCGAGGGGGAGGCACTCATGTAGTGTGCAATAAAACGGGTCCGGACGCAGATTAAAGTGCTGTGCTGAAAACCACAAACAGAATCGGGATACAGCTGTATAATCTATAGAGAGAACATATAAAAACAAAATAGTGTAATACAGTATGCACAATAGATCTTGCGCTGTTAATAAATGCACTCACGAGATAGCGTAGAAATAAGCGCTCACAAGGTGCCTCCCCTGATGATATGGGGGGCTAGTAATCCCCTTGCCAGTGTGAGATAGCCAATGGTACACGGGACTCCGAGTAGATGATGGTCAAAATCTAATTATTTTAGTTGTGTAAAAGGTGAAAAACACCATAAGTATAAAAAATAAGAATGCAGCAATAGGTCCAACGCGTTTCGTTCCAGTAGGGACTTCTTCAGGGACTGCAATAGTAATAAAATCAAATACAATATAACAGATTGTAAAATAACACATCCTATTCCCCCCTTAATACAATCCCTTTAAATAGGGCTAGTCCCTGTGTCCAATTGGTCAATACTGTGGGTGTTTACAGTCATCAGGATCTCCATTGGTACAAGGGTAGCTCCTCTCAGCTGATAACACTTTCGGCATTTTTTTCTTCAATCAAATTAGGCGCGTTCAGGGAAACCGGAACCGGAAGTATATACATTCTCTTACTTCCGCGTTTCAAATGCGTTCCATTTGCGTGTCCACTTGCGTGTCACGTCCATAATAGCAAAAACGGAAGTGCATGGAATCCTTCAAATAGCTATTAATTAGCAGAATAACAAAGTGACATTGTGCTTATCTATACGAAGGAAAAAACATATGAATATCCCAATATCCCAATATCTGTGATATCGCATGTAATACTAAAAATAAACAATAATAATGAATCACAGTCATTTAAATCTTATATATACACCCTATCAATAATTTCTGTGGTATAAAATCTCACAAGTGGTGTATTTATAACGAATCAATAAACGCCAGGCATTAGGCATATAACTTGACATGTCCTATATCCTAAATGGATTATTTAAACCCACACGCTTTTACATATACATCGTATCAATGTGTGGATTCATGACCCGCACAATTGTATAATCTAAATTAACCCATTTAAAGCGACTCGTCGGTCAATTGTGAAATGAAAAGTGATTATTTATAGAAATGTTCCATAAAAGAGATAAGTATTTCTTCTTTCAATGTTTACAATTTAATTAGCACACACATCTATATAAAAAAACAAATGTTATTACTATATATAGATATTTATACGGGGTAATAAAGGGATTCATGACAAAAAAATGTCAGATTGTAATTTTACTCCCTATCCCTATTGGATGTTCAACCATTGAACTGAAAAATGAAAAAATAAAATAAAATAAAATAGAATACCAACCAAAAAAGATACAATAAAATCCACTGCTGTGAGCTAGTATCTATATGTAATCCCTCAAAGCCACACATATATGTTCACTATTTTCTGGGGAGGCAATATTGCCCCATTGCCCTCCCCCTTAAATCCACCACTGGGTTTATAAATGCCAGTAATAATAATAAAATAACAAATATCATAACAAACTCTGCCATTTATTAATAACACGCATTATTAAGAGTGACGTAAAAAATTAAATAAACCTTCAAAAGGTTTACATAGTAAAAAACTAATTAAAAGAAAAGGTGCAATTCAATCAATTATAAATATCTCAAAGCATATTAGCATTCCCTCAGAGAGGAACAGGAAAGCCCTCGGTTACTGGACATGCACATAGTCATCATATGGGCAGGTGGATTTAAAACAAACAAACAATAACCTAACCCACTAAGACACGAACACTAGGCATCTGGGTCAAAATGTCCACAGCTTTTATTAATAACATTATAATATACTTATAAATAACAATACTTAAATAAAGTCACTGTTCCCCAATACCCTCAGACAGTATAAGGATAGCCTGCCAAATCCCAAAAGGCAATGACACATCTGAAAAATAATAATAAACATTAAAGGACCACTCTAGGCACCCAGACCACTTCAGCTTAATGAAGTGGTCTGGGTGCCAGGTCCTTCTAGGGTTAACCCATTTTTTAATAAACATAGCAGTTTCAGAGAAACTGCTATGTTTATTAATGGGTTAAGCCTTCCCCCTAATCCTCTAGTGGCTGTCTCATTGACAGCCACTAGAGGCGCTTGCGTGCTTCTCACCGTGATTTTCACAGTGAGAGCACGCCAGCGTCCATAGGAAAGCATTATGAATGCTTTCCTATGTGACTGGCTGAATGCGCGCGCAGCTCTTGCCGCGCGTGCGCATTCAGCCGACGGGGAGGAGAGGAGGAGGATCGGAGGAGGAGAGCTCTCCGCCCAGCGCTGGAAAAAGGTAAGTTTTAACCCCTTTCCCCCTTCCAGAGCCGGCGGGAGGGGGTCCCTGAGGGTGGGGGCACCCTCAGGGCACTATAGTGCCAGGAAAACGAGTATGTTTTCCTGGCACTATAGTGGTCCTTTAACATATAACAAACAATTACCATAATAACTATACATAATTAAATGTCAAATACTTCGATCTTCGATAACCAAGGTAGGGGTATACCTGGATACCTCTATACCCACCAGGTTCTGAGCTCGAACCATATAACATTGCTTCTTAACATGGAATAACTACCATGTCCTTTTTTGACTAGAACCTTATTTAACCCTAACCTTACCTTACTAACCCTAACCCTAACCCTAACCCTAATCCAAGGGAGGGAGGGACAAATCCAGCTACGTAAGCAGGTTAAAAGTGAATATTAAAATAGCTACCTATTTATACTAGCCCAACCCCCAATTAACTAACAACCAATCCAACAGTACCTTCCACCTAAGCCCGCCTCCAAGCTCTGTCAGGGCCCCTTTCCACTAAGCTGCGCTCTGTTACATGGGGCTACAGGAAAATAAACTGTATTAAACAAGTTAAATTCTTAATATGTGATTGTGGAATTCCATTTCAAAACCTATGATTCTTCAGTTCATAAAGATGTAGATCGGTCGTACGTATAATAAACAAGATCCACGTTTCTCTCTACATTTTATATAATATATTTCAAAGAGTTCCTTCATATTTGAATTGTAATTTCCAAAAATAAGTACCTGTTATAACTCTATTTTATCACTTCATTGAGTAATAATTGTGCAGGGAAAAATACAAATAAACAAATGTAAAAAGTATTTATATTGCTGATCACCTTCAGTTTGGGTGATGAGTCTATGTTGTCAACTGGAGGACAACACAAAGCCACCATATTCCTGCCTTTATATAGTCTATGGAGGGAAAGTGCCCGGGCCCAATATCACAGTCACTTCCTTGTTGCTTTGCACTCTTATTCCGCAACCAATATCTCCACACCCCATACACACACACAGATAAACTCACACACACACACACACACACCACCTACTGCGGCATTAGTGTTACCATAATTCTACTTCTAGCTGGCTAATGACACCCCAATTATATTTCTGTAGGTGGAATTTCGCCTCCATCAGCAAAGTGATTACTTTTTAGTATGTGTAGTGTTTTTACGCTAAATGCTGCTCATGTAGATTTCCGGCACCATGACCAGCTCAAATCGTGGTGGTCACAGTGTTTGTAGTAACCTTTTAATGAAAAGGTTTTAAGAAGATGGGAGGAAGGGGCTAATGAAATAAGCTTAAGGACATGGGTGGGAGGGATAAGTAATAAAAAAAAAGTTGGGGGGAAATTCAGTTTTTGGCTATTTATGTATGTATGTGTGTCTGTGTATTTAGCTATTTGTGGGAACATGTCGATGTGTGGCTGTTTGTCTACGTATTTTCAAAACAATATGACCAATGGAATTACTAGGTTCCAGAAACATCTCGGCTTAACCCAAACAAAACTCGACGATTCCTAGGCTAACAGAGTTGGGATTCTATCATAAGATTGATATATCTGTTATGTTCCCTCCTATCTACCCATGGACAGTAAGCTGCTTATTGCTGCCAGGATCTCAATTAAATCATTGTTAAAAACAAGTATCCATGTGATGTGATCCTGCCATGCTACCTAACTAATAGAGGGGTGCACTGCACAGTTCTGATCCCCAGCACCCCCGCATTACTGCCTGTCATTTGTGGGGCACCTCCCCCTCCCCCTTAGTAGCTTAGCTGTGCACAATACAAGTGATCTCTCTTTTTATAATATTTATTCAAAAGTTCTTACGCAGTGCACAATTTGTGCAAAAATAACATTGGTAATTATACCAACAGGGGATAAATATCTAGACACACTGAAACAAATAGAGAAGAGAACCCGGCATGTGAGCTTGCAATCTAGAGACGGCTGTCTTGAGAAGCAGCTGACTCATGTAAAATTTGAAATTATAATGAGAATAAATCTTAATACACTTCTGCCCTCTTGACAATCTGTAGAGATCAAGTGTTAAAGAGTCCCACATCAGGGACTTCATCAACCAAAGCCCACCCACCAAAAAATGTGTATGACTGACACATTAGATAGCGCAGCTAAGCAGACAAGAGCACATGTATGAGTATGGGGATAGATGCGTGAGATTGGTTAGGTATAAATGTGTGGGTGGGAATATGTGGTGTGTGAGTTTGGTGGGGGTGGTCTTACCACAGTGCCACTTGGGATTTGAGCTAACAAACAGCTTCCTGTCCTCCTGCTCCTGTTTGTCCTGGGCCTGTAGTTTTACTCTGCTTGAGGGATGGAGGTTGAGGCTATTCTGGCTTCCCTCAGAGCTGCTGCAGAGTTGGATAGTTGCCAGCAATTCCGCAAGCATTATGCTCGCCTGCACTTTGGGCCCGGTTGAGGAGTAGGAGCCCGGGCCCGAGGCATCAGCAGGTCTGCATGTCTGGGGCTCTAGATCAGGGCCGGACTGGCCCACCGGGATACCGGAAAATTTCCCAGTGGGTCGCGGAACCTGGCAGCCGGGGCTGGACTGATCAGGCTCCTATAATCATGGCCAGCCTTAGGGGTGTGCGAGCTGTGCAGCCACACAGGGCGCCATGGGAGCAGGGGGCGCCATGCGGCTGACGCAGCTTGCACATGGTTGACTGGGATCATAAAAAAAACAACAATATTGTGGCAGGGGCAGAGCTTACCATGTGGTGGGGCGGATCTTATCGTACGGCAGAGGCGGAGCAAAAATGACGGCGGTAACTGCAGCATGGGAAGCAGGAAGGAGTCCCTGATTCCCCAAAATTCTCCAGGAGCTCCAAGGGACATAGAGGTAAGAATCAGGTCAGTAAGCTGTCATTAAGATGTCTCCAGGAGCTGCACTGCCTCCACAATGAACAGAGGTAACTATGTGTCTATGTGTGACTGTCTGCCTGTGTGACTATGTCTGTCTGTCTGTGAGTGTCTGCCTGTGTGTGTGTGTGTGTGTGTGTGACTGTGTGTGTGTGTGTGACTGTGTGTGTGTGACTGTTTGCCTGTCTGTGTGTGACTGTCTGCCTGTGTGTATGTGTGTGTATGTGACTGACTGTCTGTGTGTGTGTGTGTGTGGCTGTCTGTGTGTGTGACTGCCCGGACTGTGTGTGTGTGACTGTCTGCTGTGTGTGTGTGTGTGTGTATGTGATTGACTGTCTGCCTGTGTGTGTGTGTGGCTGTCTATGTGTGTGACTACCCAGACTGTGTGCGTGTGTGACTGTCTGTGTGTGTGTGTGTGACTGTGTGTGTGTGGCTGTCTGCCTGTGTGTGTGACTGCCTGTGTGTGTGTGTGTGTGTGTGACTGCCTATGTGTGTGACTGCCTGTGTGTGTGACGGTGTGTGTGTGTGTGTGTGTGTGACTGTCTGCCTGTGTGTGTGTGTGTGTGTGTGTGTGTTTGTGGCTGTCTGTGTGTGTGACTGCCCAGACTGTGTGTGTGTGACTGGCTGTGTGTGTGTGACTGTCTGTAAGGAAACCAAGTATATTTAAACCTCATTCGGTAGTTTCCTCCCGAACCGCCAGAGCCTTAGTGATATAGCCCTCCATTCGGTAGATGGAATAGACGAACCATATAGTAATCCCAATAGCTTCACAAGACGATTCCCTTAGTGAAACACACGAATCCCCAAACATCAGCCGAAGTAAAGAAGAAGGGTACAAGATGAACTAACTTTTAATGGGTGCACACAGCTTTTATGCAAGTCCCCATGCAAGGGGACAACCCTCACGGAGGGACAAATATTCACCAATCATATACAGTAAAACTTTAACACACACCCACAGTTCCCTCCCCTAGCCCTGGAGATAATTAAGTCTGATAAGATAGTAACTTAATTATCTCTGGGCTGAAAAATCACTTTTTTCCCCAATAACTGGACCACCCCTTTATACTTTGGGGGTATCCCCACAAATAATATGTCCCCTGATAGCCCTGGTCTGGGTGACCAACATATTCGAATTTCACCCAGATCGGTTCAGGGGTTCGCGAAAACTATGGATGTCTTCTGTGACCGGCTCACCCTGGGCTGTATGCCCAAAACAGTTCCATGAATTTGATGGGTTTTGCCGGTCACTTTAGAAATAGCAGAAAAACGAACAAAGTACTGAATGTATCCTAGCAGTGTTCGTGCCCCTCTGTCGAATACACCAAAGTACCGAATAGCGCTCTTCTAGCTATTCAGTAAATAGACTTCCAGCGTTCGTCTGTTTGGGACCGGTGTTCGGGAAGTCAAGTGTCTGTTTTCAGTTCCATACACTCGACGACCAGGTCCCGCTACCTTTGTTCGCATGAACAAAGATGGCCGCGGTTTTCTCTGCCACGTGGCGTTCGACTGTACGAACGCTGACCGCACAGACAGAGGTAGCAATTGAACCAGACTTTGATATTTAACGAGCCAGAGGGGTGGTCTTTGTTCGGTAGTTACATCTACCGAATGCAATGGGCAGAAATAGTGTAACAAAAGGGAATGCAATGGGTATACATAATACAACAAAAGGGGATTTCTTCACACTGCTCCCCTATAAGTCCATAGGTCGGCATACCCGCCTAGACCCTGTCGGGTTGTCTTGGAGATGTCCGAGAATTATCCTTTAAGCGTCCAGTTCGGTCTGTTGGGACAGACCGTCCGCATTACTGTTTTGTTTGCCCGGACGGTATTGCATTGTAAAGTTGTAGGGCTGAAGGGCTAGGCTCCACTGTAATAGCCTGGGGTTGTCACCAGTTTAGCCACACAAAGGAGTTATGATCAGTCATGAGAGTAAATGGCCGGCCTTACAGATAAGGTTGTAGCTTCTTGAGTGCCCACACTAAGGCTAGGCACTCTTTCTCCACGGTGGCATAGCTGACCTCTCTGGGCAAAAGTTTACAGCTGAGGTAGACCACCAGGTGTTCCATGCCGTCGTCCCCCACTTGGCTTAACACGGCTCCCAGCCCAAACATGGAGGCCTCTGTGTGGACAAGAAATTGTTTAGTTTGGTCGGGTGCTGCCAACACAGGAGCCTCACTTAACGCCGCTTTGAGTTTCTGGAAAGCCTCAGCGCACTCTGGGGTCCAGGTTACTTGTTTTGGGAGGGCCTTTTTGGTAAGGTCGTTGAGAGGTTTGGCCAGGGCACTATACTCTGGGAAAAATTTCCTATAATAGCCGACTGTTCCTAAAAAGGCTAATACCTGGGTTTTGGTACGGGGTTGGGGCCAATTTGGCAGGCTCTGGCCGCTGCCTACCTGTGCATTTGTCAGGATTCAATGTGAGCCCTGCCAGGTGAATTTGTTTGAGTACCCTGGACACGTGCCCCAGGTGGTCCCCTCACGTGCGGCTGTAGACAGCAATATCATCTATGTACGCACATGCAAAGTCCTGGAACCCCTCTAGGAGCCTGTCGGCCATCCTCTGAAACATAGCCGGAGCATTCTTCATCCCAAAGGGCATAACCTTAAACTGGTATAGCCCAAATGGAGTGACGAAGGCTGACTTCAGTATAGCCGCAAGCTCCAAGGGGATTTGCCAATGCCCCTTGCACAAGTCCAGGGTAGTCAAGTAATTCCCCCCCGCCATGCGGTCTAGTAACTCGTCTATTCTGGGCATAGGGTAGGCAGGGCCAGTGCAAAGAATTTTGGGTACATAGGCGAAGATGCATTTTTCCGCCCCCCCAAAAACATCTTCACCCATGTGCCTCTTAACCTCCCTTTTGTGTTTCTTATCCCTTCTTTTAAATATCTGATTACCTTTAGTGTATTTTATCTATTTTTGCCTTTGTGTGTCTCCTATCTCTCCTCTTTGTATGACTCTTACATCCTCCCACATTTTGTGTCTTACTCCTCCCAGCCCCTTTGTGTGACTCCTTTTCTCCCAGCCCATTTGTGTCTTTTATTCTTCCCAGCTCTTTTGTGTGTGTCTCTTTCCTTCTCAAGCCCCGCTGTGTGTTTCTTTCACATCCGGCCCCTCTCCCCGTCCCTTAATGGTCCCCTCCCTTCTCTGACCCTTACTGTTCCTTTCCCTTCCCGCCTCCTTTCCCTGTCCCTTAGTGTTCCTCTCCCCTCCCCCATCTGTTCCCTGTCGCTTAGTGTTCCTCTCCCCCTCTCCCTCCTTTTCCTGTACCTTAGGGTATCTCTCCCCTCCTCTCCCTGTCCCTTGGTGCGCCACCCACCCCCATAGTGGTCCCCTCCCCTTCCTGGTGTGCCTCCTACCTTTTTTTGTAGCGTGGCTGAGCGGAGCGAATCCCGGTACAGTGAGCTTTTCCTGTAAGTTCTGCCAGGTACAGGAAACAGAAGTTCCTGTACCATGGTACACTCCGCTTGGCCACGCTACTGTCAGGGGTGTATAAACACTGACAGTCACACACACTCAATGATAAACACACAGACATCTCTGACAGCCAGACTCACTTATCTGACACACTCATTCATTGACAGACACTCACACGCACACTGACAGACACACAAACACTGACAGACTCATTGAAAAACACACACTGACACACACACACAAACTCACAGACACTGACAGACACACATACTCACATGCACACACACACTGACAGACACACATACTCACACACACACTGACAGACACTCACTCACTCACTCACTCACACACTGACAGACACACATACTCACATGCACACACACACACACACAGTAATTAATAATCTAAATTAAATTTAAATTTCCCACCCAGCCTCCCTACCTGGAGAGCTGGCGTGGGTCTCTCATTGGTGGTCCAGTGGGGCTGCTGGGAGGCGTGCGGCTGAATTGGATGCCGTGGTGGCGAGGGAGCTCTGATCTCTCTGATCTGCTCCCTCGCAGGCTGTTTACTGATGCCGCGGGAGCCGGAATATGACGTCATCAGTAAGCAGCCTGCGAGGGAGCAGATCAGAGAGATCAGAGCTCCCTCACCTCGGCATCCAGTTCAGCCGCACACCGCGCCGGGGATCCAGGAGGTGACCTGGCAGGAGGGAGCACTTCCCTCCTGCCGGTCACTGGAATTTTGCGCCCCCAGAGCCGGTGCGCCCTAAGGCGGCCGCCTGTGCCGCCTTATGGACGCGCCGGCCCTGAGGGTAGGCATCAGTTATGGTGCGATCGAGGAGCCTCCGATAGTCTACACAGAAGCGCGTGGTGCCGTTGCGCTTCGGTACTAGTACTACCAGCGAAGCCCAAGGGCTTTGGGAGGGTTCTATAACCCCTAATTTAAGCATATCCCTTATTTCAGATAGCATATTTACACATACTGCCTCAGGAATACGATACGGTTGCTGCCGTAACGGCGTTTCTCCCTGGGTTTCTACACGGTGTACCGCAGCGGAGGTATAGCCTGGTATGGCTGAAAACATTTCCTGGTATCCCTGAAGCAGTTGTGAAGCCTCACCTTTCTCTAAGGGGTTAAGGTTCTGACCCAAGCTTACTTGGTCAATAGTACACGGTGAGGTGTCTAATAAATCAGGGAGGGGTAGCCCCTCACTATCCTCCTCCGAGGGGGCACATACTGCGCCCACATCTTCCGTCCTTTCGTAATATGGTTTGAGCATGTTGACATGAAAGGCTTTGGTCAGCCTTTCATCTGAACACTTGCTCACAATGTAGGTGGTATCGCTTATCCACTCTACCACCTTAAAGGGTCCCTGCCAGGCCGCCTGCAGCTTGTCTTTCTTTGTGGGCCGTAGGGCTAATACTTTCTGGCCTATTTCTAAGACCCTCTCTCTGGCACCCCTATCATACCACTTCTTCTGGCATTCCTGGGCCGTCCGCAGATTCTCCCGAACAGATTCAGTGAGAGCCCGTAGCCGGTCCCGGAATTCCAGAACATACTGAACGATAGGGATCCCCCCCATCTGTGTTGCCCTCCCAGTGCTCCCGTACGAGATCCAGGGGGCCCCGAACTTTTCTCCCGAACAGGAGTTTGAAGGGGGAGAACCCAGTGGACGCCTGGGGCACTTCGCGGTAGGCAAACAGAAGATGGGGAAGATATTTTTCCCAATTCCTGCAGGACGTTTTTAGCATTTGCTTGAGCGTGCCATTGAAACGTTCACAGAGTCCATTGGTCTGGGGGTGATAGGGAGCGCTAAATAGGGCTTTCACTCCACAGCTCTGCCACAATTGCTGGGTCAGGAGGGCTGTAAACTGGGTCCCCCGATCAGATAGGATCTCCTGGGGAAAACCTACACGGGAAAATATTTTAACCAGGGCCTCTGCCACGGTCTCCGCCTCTATGTTGGAAAGAGCTACCGCTTCGGGGTACCTAGTGGCGTAGTCCACCACTGTGAGGATGAACCTTTTGCCGGACTGACTGGGGCGACTGAGGGGTCCTATTAAGTCTACCGCTACTCGGTGAAACGGTTCTTCTATAATGGGTAACGGGTGGAGATTGGCTTTCTGGTGGTCACCCCTTTTCCCTATCTTTTGACATATGTCACACGTTCTACAATAATATTTAAGATCCTGGGTGACCCTAGGCCAGAAGAACATTTGGGTCAACCGGTCTCTTGTTTTCCTAACCCCCAGATGTCCTGCTAGGGGAATATCATGGCTGAGCTTTAATAACTCAGCCCAAAACTTACGGGGTACTATTAGCTGTCTTTTAAGGACCTGAGTGGCCCCGTGTCCCACCCCTTCTGTCACTCTATACAGTAATCCCTTATGACACTCAAACCTTTCGTGAGTGCTGTCTCCCCGGGTAGCATATACTGCCTTTCTATACCCTTCTAGAGTGGGGTCTGTTTTCTGCTCCTGTTCAAATCCCTGGGACGTATCCCAGAACGTGGAAGGGGGGTCGGGTAAAGGGGGTATTTCAACTCCTACCTGGGTTTCCTCAGAGTGCAGCAGCACTTCCATTCTGGCTTGAGCTCGGGTGGTAACCGGGTAGGCTTCGGAAGGAGTGTCTCGTGCTAATTGAGAAGTTAAACAGCCCACATCATTTCCCAACAATAGTTCAGCTGGCAGTTCCTGCATAATGCCCACCTCCAACTGTTTTGATCCCTAACCCCAGTCCACAAGGACGTTAGCTGTAGGTAATTTGTGTATGGCACCTCCAGCTACTCTTACAGCCTTACGTCTTATGGTGCGACCGGTGCGAGTCTGGGCCTTGACTGTGTGTGGCTGTACCATGGTTAGAGTGGCCCCAGAGTCTCTCAAAGCTCAGGCCCCCACGCCATCTACTGTAATCCACTGACAGTGGTGGTCCCTGTTGTCACCCCCAGCTTGCACTGGATTGACCTTGTGTAAAACACTCCACTGTTCTTCTTGGCTAGGGGTGTAATAAGCACTTTCCTGCTGGACACAATGGGCAGCTGCCGTGGGTTGTTGTGGGGCTGTGTGTGTGGCGGTCTGCCTGCCTTTGTGTGTGTGTATGGTTGTCTGCCCTTGTTTGTGTGTGACTGTCTGCCTCTGTGTGTGTGGATGTCTTCCTATGTGTGTTTGTCACTGTCTGCCTGTGTGTGTGTGTGCGCATCTGCTAGTGAGTGAGTAAGCTTCTGTGTGTGTGTGCATCTGCTAGTGAGTGAGTGTCTGTGTATGTGACTGCCCAGACTGTGTGTGTGTGTGTGTGTGTGACTCTCTGTGTGTGTGTGACTGTCTGTGTGTGTGACTGTCTGTGTGTGTGACTGTGTGTGTGTTTGTGTGTGTGTGTGTGACTGACTGTGTGTGTGTGTGTGTGTGTGTGACTGCCTGTGTGTGTGTGGCGGTCTGTGTGTGTGTGTGTGTGTGTGTGCACGTGCATCTGCTAGTGAGTGAATAAGCTCCTGTGTGTGTGTGTGCATCTGCTAGTGAGTGAGTGTCTGTGTATGTGACTGTCCAGACTCTGTGTGTGTGTGGCTGTCTGTCTGTGTGTGGCTGTCTGTGTGTGTGTGACTGCCTGTGTGTGTGTGTGTGTGTGACTGCCTATGTGTGTGACTGCCTGTGTGTGTGGCGGTCTGTGTGTGTGTGTGACTGTCTGCATGTGTGTGTGTTTGTGGCTGTCTGTGTGTGTGACTGCCCAGACTGTGTGTGTGTGATTATCTGTGTGTGTGTGTGTGTGACTGTCTGTGTGTGTGTGGTTGTCTGCCTGTGTGTGTGACTGCCTGTGTGTGTGTGTGACTGTCTGTGTGTGTGTGTGTGTGTGTTTGTGGCTGTCTGTGTTTGTGACTGCCCAGACTGTGTGTGTGACTATCTGTGTGTGTGTGACTGTCTGTGTGTGTGTCTCTGTGTGTGTGTGGCTGTCTGCCTGTGTGTGTGTTTGTGGCTGTCTGCCTGTGTGTGTGTGTGTGGTTGTCTGTGTGTGTGTGTGTGGCTGTGTGTGTGGCGGTCTGCCCAGTGGCGGATCCAGAGTCTGATCTCGGGAGGGGCACTTGTAGATTATTTAAATAAATAATCCAGGCACAATAACCACTACAGCTCAGTGTAGTAGTTATGGTGTCAGTAGTGCCAGGATTCCACCCCAGAGAAAGTAGTCATACCGTTTAAGAACAGTTTGACAACTTACCTGGGATCTGCTGGGATATAGGGTATAGGAGCAGTGGTGTGTGTTAAGGGTAAAAGTGTGTGAGTGCGGCAGTGTATGTCAGGGTTGTAGTGTGTGTGTTAGGGGGCAGTGTATGTATGGGGGCACTGTATGTGTTTTTGGGGCAGTGTGTGTATGGGGGACAGTGTGTGTATGGGGACAGTGTTTGTGGGGCAGTGTGTGTATGGGGGGCAGTGTGTGTATGGGGGCAGTGTGTGAATGGAGACAGTGTTTGTGGGGCAGTGTGTGTAGTGTGTGTATGGAGACAGTGTATGGGGGGCAGTGTGTGTATGGGGACATTGTTTGTGGGAGAGTGTGTGTATGGAGACAGTGTTTGTGTGTAGTGTGTATGGGGGCAGTGTGTGAATGGAGACAGTGTTTGTGGGGCAGTGTGTGTAGTGTGTGTATGGGGACAGTGTATGGGGGGCAGTGTGTATGGGGACAGTGTTTGTGGGACAGTGTGTATGGGGGGGCAGTGTGTGTATGGGGACAGTGTTTGTGGGGCAGAATATTTATTTTATTAAATAAAATACAAAATTATTATTAAAAAGCCTCCTCCCCCCCCCCATTACACACACTGCCCCATTACAAACACAGTGCCCCACAAACACTGTCCCCATACACACACACTGTCCCCATACACACACTGTCCCACAAACACTGTCCCCATACACACACACTGTCCCCATACACACACAGCCCCCCATACACACACACTGCCCCCCTGTAATGGGGCAATGTGTGTAATGGGGGGGGGAAGGAGGCTTTTTAATAATACATTTTTTATTTTATTTAATAAAATAAATATTCTATGTCCCCCCTCCCTTCTTACCTTTATTTAGGAGGAGGGGGACATTTCCCTGGTGGTCCGGTGGGCGATTCATTGGTGGTCAGGTGGCAGACTGAGCTCCGGGTCCTCCCTCTCACTCCCTCCCTCCCTGCCGGCCGCCAGCACGGTGCCTGCGGACCGGGGAGGGAGATCTCTGATCTTCCTCCCCGGTCCGCAGGCACATTGCAAGGCTGGCACTTGGGCAATGCCAGCCCTGCGTTAGCCGGCAGGGGGGAATCTCGGGGGGGGGGGCAATTGCCCCGTTGCCCCCCCCCTGGATCCGCCAAAGGGTCTGCCTGCCTTTGTGTGTGTGTGTGTGTGTGTATGGTTGTCTGCCCTTGTTAGTGTGTGACTGTCTGCCTCTGTGTGTGTGGATGTCTTCCTGTGTGTGTGTGTGTGTGTCACTGCCTGCCTGTGTGTGTGTGTGTGTGTGTGCGCATCTGCTAGTGAGTGAGTAAGCTTCTGTGTGTGTGTGCATCTGCTAGTGAGTGAGTGTCTGTGTATGTGACTGCCCAGACTGTGTATGTGTGTGACTCTCTGTGTGTGTGTGACTGCCTGTGTGTGTGAGTGTATTGTATGTGTTTATTGGTTGTGTTCCAAAACCCTGTGGGTGGTACTAATGTGTATATAAGAACAATAAACCCACAGCTCTGTCTGTTCACTGCTTGACCCTCAAAACAGAGCTTTGTCTCGTTCTTGGGGTGGATTTATTGTATGCTGTTCCAGTTCAACTG
>OW240914.1:2863148-2875539 GCA_933207985.1 Pelobates cultripes | reverse complement strand
TTGCATTGGAGAAGCCTGGTTGCTCGCCTGCTGCCTTTGGACTATGGCCCCTTTTAAAAGACTTTATTTTTCCATGCAGAAAAGCCATATTCATGCTTTTCTGCCGGTTGTTCGGTAGTTTCAATCTACCGAACAACCGTACGAATGACTGGACCACCTGGGGGCTGGAGTGTGCCGGCAATTAACCTCCCTGAAGCTGCGGTTAACCGCAGCTTAATTGATGAACGCTGGGTGGCCGCCGTTCGTATCCCGAACACGAGGTCGCGGCCATTTTAAACCATACGAATGAACAGCGGTGTTCGCCTCTATTTTCATGGAACTAAAATCGGACACAGTTTTGCGCGAACACCGCTGAAGCCGCCGACCTACCTTTTTGTTCGGTGAAAGCACACGAATGACCCGGTGTTCGGTATTTTTTGTGTGAATGTCTTATACCCCAGATAGGAATCCCATGGAGCCCATTCGTATGAAACTGACTGTAAAGACTTTGGCTCCATGGCGATTGAACTGTATTCGTGTAGTCTGAGTGCCATTCACCTAATAATGTGCACTCAGACCTGAGCTATCTGGGGATATGTTACATGTCTGTGTTTTATGTAGTAAATGTTACTTTGTGCATTTTAAAGTGTTATGCTGGTTTTGTGTTCCCACGTGTGTAATGGAGTTTGCCTTTGTCTTGGGAGATAATTGAGTTACTTCCCAATTATCTCCCAGGGCAGAGGGGAGGAAGCCAGGATGCATTGTGGGAATATACTGTGACTGTGTGTCCTTTTTGTATACTTGTCTGTCCCTTGTCACAGTCTCCCATTTTGGTCCCCTAGGGGAGTGTCCACCAGGTGGGAGACCTGCATAAAAGCTGGGCAGGTAGCCCTCATTAAACAGACCACTGCTTGACCCTCAACACAGAGCCTTGTCTCATTCTTGGGGGGATTCACTGTATGCTGTTAGAGACTGATTGCCAGGAGTGTAAGCTGTTCGTCTGCTTTTCCTGTTCGTCTGCTAGCAGCTATTTGGGAGGTTCCATTTCGGGAGTTGGAGTGCTATTTTGTATCCAGTTCGTGAGTTTTTGGTGTTCTGCAGTAGCTGTGCCTGGATCTCTGGAAAGGGGGCCGATCGCCTAAACGGTTTTTACCCCTTGTGTGCAAAACGGTCCGTTACACACTGACCATCAAGGCGGGAGGCGGAGTGGCGGATGGTTGAGAGGGGACAAGGAGGACAGCAGTGGTTGACGTGGCTGAAGATGCTGGACCAGGAGGAGGCTGGCTGGCTTAGAGTAGGCGAGCTGCTTGTACTCATGTGTTGATCCCATAGGCGTTTGTGATGTGAGATCATGTGCCTACGCAAAGCAGTTGTACCTAGGTGGGTGTTGGACTTCCCACGACTCAGTTTCTTTTGGCACATGTTGCAAATGGCATCGCTGTGTCAGAGGCAGACACACAAAAAAAATTCCACACTGCTGAGCTCTGCAATGACGGCATTCTGGTGGTGGACACAGCATGCGCTGATTGGCGTGCTGTCAGGCTGACCCCGGGTGTCGATGCATGCTGTCTGACTGTGCCACTAGCTCCTTGCGACGACCTCCCCCTGCTTCCAACTCGTCTCTCCTCCTCCCTGTCTCCCCATCTGAACTTTCGCCCTGTTCTTCTTCTTGACGAGCGGGCACCCACGTGACATCCATGGACGCATCGTCATCATCAACCGCTTCGCTTGTATCTGACAACTCAGCAAAGGAAGCAGCAGCGGGTACAACATTATCATCATCATCACACCGTACGTCCATGTGTGTAATACTGCCTGCCTGAGACATATCCCTGTTATCTACATCCTCTGGCAATAATGGTTGCGCATCACTCATTTCTTCAAGCGGATGTGTGAATAACTCCTCTGACATACCAACTGAAGCTGGCTGTGGTGCTAGTTTTGGTGAGGTGGCGGCAGGCCCAGTGAGTGAGGTATCTTGAGGAGGTGCCCCTGAAGCTAAGCTGGAGGAGGGAGGGATGGTCGCGTCAAGGTTCTGGCGGAGGCTGTGTAGAGATTGGGTGTCCTGTGTTAGCCAGTCCAACTATGTCCTCAGAACTTTTCAAGTTCAGAGTGCGTGGCCTCTAGAAAACTGGGCATTGTTATTCTAGGGCCAAGGGGATCACCTTTTTCCCTGACCACGATGGCCCCTGCAGTGGCCTGCCTCTGCCTGTCATTTTTGTTGGGATTAGTGGTACTGAGTGCAAGCTACTGTGAGACCAGATATAGTGGCAATGTGCACTGGCACAGTTGTGTGCAGAGCACAGGCTGTGGAGCTGACACCAGCAGAAGATAACTGACTGCTATTCAATCTATAACAGTGAAAGAAGTGTTTTGTTTTTAAATCCAAGCTATTGTGACACCAGATCTAATTGGTGGCACTGGTCACCGTATCCACTGTTAGCGTAACACACCCGCTTGAAGGACACTGACTGCTATTCAATCTATAACAGTGAAAAAAGTGTTGTTTTTTTTTAAATCCAAGCTTTGTGTCACCAGATCTAATTGGTGGCACTGGTCACCGTATCCACTGTTAGCGTAACACACCCGCTTTAAGGACACACTGACTGCTATTCAATCTATAACAGTGAAAAAAGTGTTTTGTTTTTTTAAATCCAGGCTTTGTGTCACCAGATCTAATTGGTGGCACTGGTCACCGTATCCACTGTTAGCGTAACACACCCGCTTTAAGGACACTGACTGCTATTCAATCTATAACAGTGAAAAAAGTGGGGGGTTTTTAAAATCCAAGCTATTGTGACACCAGATATAAGTGGTGGCACTGGTCACCGTATCCACTGTTAGCGTAACACACCCGCTTTAGGTTACTGACTGCTATTCAATCTATAACAGTGAAAAAAGTTTTTTATTTTTAAATCCAAGCTATTGTGACACCAGATGTAAGTGGTGGCATTGACTGGGGAAATGGGAACAGTATGCACTGTGAGCCTGACACAGAAGCTGGCAGCAGTGGCAGACAACTGACTGCTATTCAATCTATAACAGTGAAAAAAGTTTTTTGTTTTTAAATCCAAGCTATTGTGACACCAGATGTAAGTGGTGGCACTGACTGGGGAAATGGGCACAGTATGCACTGTGAGCCTGACACAGAAGCTGGCAGCAGTGGCAGACAACTGACTGCTATTCAATCTATAACAGTGAAAAAGTTTTTTGTTTTTAAATCCAAGCTATTGTGACACCAGATGTAATTGGTGGCACTGACTGGGGAAATGGGCACAGTATGCACTGTGAGCCTGACACAGAAGCTGGCAGCAGTGGCAGACAACTGACTGCTATTCAATCTATAACAGTGAAAAAAGTTTTTTGTTTTTAAATCCAAGCTATTGTGACACCAGATGTAAGTGGTGGCACTGACTGGGGAAATGGGCACAGTATGCACTGTGAGCCTGACACAGAAGCTGGCAGCAGTGGCAGACAACTAATTGCAATTACATTACATAGAAAAAAAAAAAAGCATACCCTAACCCTAACCTAGCTATGCTTTTCCCTATCTTATGAACAGCAGCTACACTTTCCCTCCTCTTACTAAGCATGCAGCTTGAGAATGAATCTAAAATGGATGCCTTCCAGGAGGTGGGAGGGTCTGCTAGGGAGGGTGTGCTGCTAATTGGCTGGAATGTGTCTGCTGACTGTGAGGTACAGGGTCAAAGTTTACTCAATGATGACGAATAGGGGGCAGGTCGAACCGCGCATCTGTTCGCCCGCCATGGCGAACGCGAACATGCTATGTTCGCCAGGAACCGTTCGCCAGCGAACCGTTCGGTACATCACTAGTGGCAACTCATGTAAGATTGGTGTATTGTATAATTACTGTAAATCCCTCCCTTGCATGGGAGAAAGCTTTAAAAGAAGGTTGAGTGATTAAAAGTTCAGTTCTGCTTCTGATGCTGTGTGTCGTCCAGTCATTGGGATTGATATTTGGATATTATTGGATTGTCTTGCCTGCTGTAATTATTGCCTTATGGATTTTTAATACTTGTTCCTGAGCCTCACTAGGATCTTGAGTGGAGATAACCTGTGGAATATCAGCTCTCCGCTACAGACTTTATTGAAATAGACCAACCGGACAGACTGAACTCATGGAACTGTTTTGGGCAGGAGCCTCGTGTGCGCTTGGTAAAATGAGACTTCCATACATTTCGAAAACCCCTGAACCGATCTGGGTGATTTTCAAATTTGTTGGTCACCCAGATTAGGGCTAACAGAGGATATGTATTTTATGGGGATACCATGTGTTTTAGGGTACGTTCCAAGTTTTGGGGAAAATATGTTTTTTCTGCCTGGAGATAATTGGGTTATCCCTTAGCTTACCTAATTATCTCACAGGCAGAGAGGAGGGGATTGTATGTTTACAGTGGGAGTGTTTCACTTTGTCAATGTAATGCTATTGGTTGTAACTTTTGTGTCCTGGTGCCCAACAAGGTCTAGGTGGGAGGTCCCCTTGCATGGGGACTTGCATAAAAGCCAGTGTTGCATCAGTAAACCTTTATTCCTGTTGTACCCTTCATAAAGTCTAGGCTCATGTTTGGGTAACTATAACTGGCTGGGGAGAAACATATTGGAAGCTGCATTCATCTGGAACTATTCATAACTACACCCGAACTGCAGCTATAATCACTAAAGCTCAACAGTTTGGGAGGTACCATAACTACCAGTGTTCGTAACACAGTTGATGAAGTCCCTTACTTCTGCAGCTTGTAGTGAAGCAGGGGGTACCTCAACCAGGTCTCCCCAGCTATAGGGTGGTAAGTCTGGGTCCGCCACCTAGCTCTCCTGCTCTTCTTGTAGGGTATATTGGGGCCAAAATGAGCTGGTAATCCTGCTCCAGGTCCCATTACATGGTGGCCAGATGGATCAGGTCTGGCCCTAGGTCGCCAGCTATAGGAAGATCCAGCAGGGCTTCCCTATAGTCATGCATGTCCCAAAATCGGGACTCTTCAGCACTCCTGAACTCCGGTTTGGCAAAGGCCTCCGATAACAGGCCATGGCCATCGTAATCCTTTCCCTCGGGCCTGTCATGCTCAGCCATCCAGGGAACATGCTGAATTACATACCAGCATAGTGCCTGGTAGGCGTCGTTGAGCCATAGTTCCTTCCATACCAGTCTCTCGAGCTTCGTCACCCATGCATCCAGGGGTTTCTCTCCCAGAAGAGGCATCCGCAGTGCCACTCGTACATGTCGCTGGGGAGACTCTCACCCCCGCCTACACTGTACACCCTCCAGGGCCTCATCCCAAAGCTCCTTTCTGGTGACATCTCTGTAGTCCAGTATGTTCTCCTCTGATACAAACCCATCCTGTTGGGCCAAGTGGTGCTGCAACCTCCAGCAAAACTCCTCTTCATATGCTAACGCTGTCCGGGGACTAGCTGGTTCCATACCACTGCAGACAGGGGAGCTGTACGAATACTAGCGCTGCCCTCAATTAGAAATTCATAACAATTCCAGTGTCTCCAGGATGCTTCTATACTCACTAGGAAGCCACCGCTTGCCACCAGATTTGACGGACCGCCTGGCACCCCGACTGGATGCCTCCACCAATCACTGCTTCCTAGTACCTCCAGGTACTTCCAAGCACTCCACCAGACACCACCAGCACTGTACACCAGGCCCGGACTGGCCATCGGGCACACCGGGCAAATGCCCGGTGGGCCGCGATGGCCGTGGGGCCGAGGCCGGCAGGGAGATCACAGAATCTCCCCTGCCAGCCCCTGCAGGGCCAGCGCTATCCGAGCGCCAGCCCTGCTGTGTGCCTCCATGGGCCGGTGGGGAGATCATAGATCTCCCTCACCGGCCCACAGGCACTGTTACAGGCGGCCGCAGGCTGGGGAGGGAGGCAGGAGAGAGGACCCGGCAGAGCTCTAACAAGCAGCTCCGCCGGGTCCTCTCGCGGGATTCTGAGCGTTGCCGCGGTTACCACGGCAACGCTCAGATCTCGCGAGAGTGAACTCTAACCTGCAGGCTGGAGTTCACTCTCAACCCTGGACCACCAGGGAAGCATGACAGCATGCCCCCCCCCCCTCATGGCAACACGGCTCCCCCCCCTCCCAGGCTAAAGGTAAGGAGAGGGGGGGGCATAACTTTTTAAAAAATTTTTATTAATAATTATTAATTATTATAATATTATAATTATTTATAAAATAAAAAAATATATATATTTAAAATAATTACCCTAACAGCCCCCCCAGACACACACATCCCCCCCCAGACACACAGCCCCAGCACACAGCCCCCAGACACACACAGCACCCCAGACACACACACACACAGCACCCCAACACACACACACAGCACCCCCAGCAGACACACACACAGCACCCCACACACACACAGCACCCCCCCACACACACACAGCACCCACAGACACACACACAGCACACAGCACCCCAGACACACACACAGCACTCAGACAGACAGCACCCTCACTCCCACACATATACAGCACATTTATATTATATAAAATAACCCTCAGTGAGTTAACAGACAAATAAAATTAGAAACCCAGAATGTGACGGCAGATAAAAACACCCTCACACACAGCACTCCTCTTACACAAACACGCTGCGCACCTCACACATACAATACGTCCAAATATATTATATATACACATGCACCATACACTTTCCTGGCCCTTTTGTCCTCTGGTATCCCACTTGTGGAGACACCAGAGACAATTTAAAAGCAAACACAGCGCAAGCATGTTATTACATTTGCTTGCGCTGCGCAGAACAAATACAGGGCCTTTTTCTAAAGCCAGAGCTCTTCAGCGGGGCTCTGCGCATTGAACCAACATGCTCACTTTGAGAGGGGGTGTACTTGTCATTAGTGATGACAAACACACCCTATCTGGCCCTGCCCGCTTCTTGGGGGGCCGCTCTAATTGAAAAATGCCCGGGCCTAATTTTTTTCCCAGTCCGGCCCTGCTGTACACCCTTAGCCGCCCACCCTGGACCCAAGACCAGGATCCAGCTTCCAGTGGGTAGACCTCTCCTACTCCAGAGATTATAGCAGGATAGTGTAACGGATCGCCTGGCACCCCGACTGGGTACCTCCGTTAAAGGATGCTCCTAGCGCTTCCTGAGGACTCCAAGCACTGCAGCAGACACCACAACCACCGAACCGGAGAAGCATATGAATCCTCTCAAGCATATGAATGCTGTAGACAGTTGAATAGGAACCATACGAATAGGTTTACTCTCCTAGCAGTCAAACTGGAACAGCATACAATAAATCCTTCCCCCAATAATGAGGCGACACTTCACTTTGAGGGTTAAAACAGGAACTCTCTGTACTGTCACATACAGTCTCTTTTATTCCCAATCCACAAACATAGTACAGCCCACAGGGCGTTACAAAACAACCAATCAATCCGTACAATACACCCAGACACTCCCACACAAAATCCTCCCCTCTGCAGGTGATATGATTACTGAACACAATGGCTAATCTCATTATCACCGGCAGAGGAATACAGTTTTTACACAATATTTCTAACTTCTAAAATATACATGTCACAAACATAAAACATACATTTTCATAATCAATCCATTCAGGGGAACAACATATTAAAAAATGGCACAAATCAGACCAAGGGTTCAAAAGTTAAGGGAAAGTCCTTTGTGACTAAATGAAGCATGGCTTTCTGGCTCAAACCAGTTTCAGAGTCTTCTATCCTGGAGAGTAATTCAATTATCTCCCAGGATAGACACAAGACTCCATTAAGCACATAGTTGCAAAAAGACACAAAACACTTTAAAATACATAAAGTCACATTTACACATAACACACAGACATTTCACATATCCCCAGATAGCTGGGATCTGAGTGCACATTATTAGATGAATGGCACTCAGATCACACAAATAAGCCTTTCTGCAGGGGAAATAAACGGTTTAACCTGCAGGGCCATAGTCAAAAGGGAGCAGGCGAGCAACCAGGCTTCTCCAGTTCACAGTGGCGAGGTTGGTTTCGCCACACTTCTTCCCTTTACCAACTAGACTAACAGGGTATCTGACCTCCTGCCGGTCAGTGCCCTGGTTAGTCCAGCAACCCACCCACAAAACAGAAACAGCAGTACAGCCCACCCTCAATAACTGGTTACTACACCTGGGTAGAGGAGAACTTTGTCCATGTCCAGGTGCCTCACCACGACTGTGTGGGCAACTGTTAGGCTGCCTTGGTGGGTTGCTGAGTGGGCAGAGACCAGCGTACTCTGCCCTGATGCCAGTGCTACCACGGAAGTAGCCTGGTGGGAGCCTGGTTGTGGGAGGGAGAGACCGACTGTCTCCCCTCTGGATACACTGCTCTGTGGCTGGGGAACAGGACCGACTGTCCCTACCCCTTGTGCTGTAAGTGCAGAGACTACAGTCCCATCTGCACTGTTGGGGGGTGTAACATCTCCCCTTGCTGGGTTAGGCTGCCGCTGGAGAGGGGGTGTAACAAGCTCCTCTCTCTGAACTGTAAACTGCCGCTGGGGAGAGGGGGTATCAGGCTCCTCTCCCTGACACTCTCTCTGCTGGTGGAGAGGGGGACCAGCTGTCTCCCCTTTCATTATTTTGTCCTGTGGTTGGGGTGCGAGACTGACGGTCTCTGCTCCCTGCAGGACACTCTGCCGCTGGGGAGGAAGGACGGCACCTTCAGCTCCCTGGGGTACACACTGCCGCTGGGGAGGAAGGACTGCACCTTCAGCTCCCTGGGGTACACACTGCCGCTGGGGAGGAAGGACTGCACCTTCAGCTCCCTGGGGTGCACACTGCCGCTGGGGAGGAAGGACTGCACCTTCAGCTCCCTGGGGTACATACTGCCGCTGGAGATCTGGGCCGACCGCCCAGCATCCCTGTAGGGCCGGTTGAGAGACCGCCGTCCCATCTCCACCTGCCATCTGTGGGTCTTCCCAGGACCAGTCTGTGAGGTCCCTCAACATTTGCGAGTAAGGACCACCTGCTTCCGCACCTGGCAACTCCGGCTGCTGCTGGGGATCTGGGCCGGTCCCATCTCCACATGCCTGTTGTGGTTCCTCACAGGACCAGTCTATGAGGACCCCTACTTCGGGTTCCTGCGGCCGCCTCAGGGGGAGACGGCTAGCCTCCTCGGATGCAGCCTCTACTCGGCTGCTGTAACACTCCTTCAGCTGAGCATACTCTCTCTCTTTCGCCAGCCGGAATTCTCGGGCCAGCCTTGTGTTTCGCTCGGCCGTGACCTGGTTCCAGATCACCCGGCGTACCTCCATGGGTAAATCATCCCCATACTGGGCCACTCGCTGCCTCACCTCGGCCATCCAATCATCGCCAGAGCCTTCCATACTTGTCTGCTCCAAGTCGCTGGATACCTCTGCTCCCAGGGTCGCTGCACGTGTGCTAGCGTTGCCCTCAATTTGTAAATCCAAACGAACTGTGTCTCTGAGCTGCTTTACCTCGCACTAGGACGCCATCCCACCACTTGCCACCAATGTAACGGATCGCCTGGCACCCCGACTGGGTACCTCCGTTAAAGGATGCTCCTAGCGCTTCCTGAGGACTCCAAGCACTGCAGCAGACACCACAACCACCGAACCGGAGAAGCATATGAATCCTCTCCAGCATATGAATGCTGAAGACAGTTGAATAGGAACCATACGAATAGGTTTACTCTCCTAGCAGTCAAACTGGAACAGCATACAATAAATCCTTCCCCCAATAATGAGACGACACTTCACTTTGAGGGTTAAAACAGGAACTGAAGTGCTGGCACACCCAGCCTGGTTTTTATTACAATCCACAAAACATAGTACAGCCCACAGGGCGTTACAAAACAACCAATCACATCACAGTTACATCCCACATATTCCCTCCCCTTATCCTGAGAGGAAACTCAATTACACATACAGTTAAAACATACTTTCTACCCAACTTTCATAACTCTAAAACCATACGTCACATTCACATAAAATTACATATTCACAATCAATCCATTCAGGGGAACAACATATTAAAAAATGGCATGAATCAGTTAAAACATACTTTCTACCCAACTTCATAACTCCAAAACCATACATCACATTCACATAAAATTACATATTCACAATCAATCCATTCAGGGGAACAACATATTCAAAAATGGCACAAATCAGACAAGGGGTTCAAAAGTTAGTAAAAAGTCCTTGTGACTAAATGAAGCATGGCTTTCTGGCCCAAACCAGTTTCAGAGTCTTCTATCCTGGAGATAAGTAATTCAATTATCTCCCAGGACAGACACAAGACTCCATTAAGCACATGGTTGCAAAAAGACACAAAACACTTTAAAATACATAAAGTCACATTTTACACATAACACACAGACATTTCACATATCCCCAGATAGCTGGGATCTGAGTGCACATTATTAGATGAATGGCACTCAGATCACACAAATAAGCCTTTCTGCAGGGGAAATAAACAGTTTAACCTGCAGGGCCATAGTCCAAAGGGAGCAGGCGAGCAACCAGGCTTCTCCAGTTCACAGTGGCGAGGTTGGTTTCGCCACAGATAGCTTTTACAAAAGCTAGTAATATAGCTGGTATAGCTGTTCCCTAAAATCACGAGATGAGGCTCTGTGTTGAGGGTGAAGTTGAACTGGTCTAATGGGAGCCACATGCAGCCTTATATGCCACTCCCAATGCAAGGGGTCTCTTACAACATTCCCCACTGGACCTGATAGGGGACTGTCACAAAGTACACACTGTAATTACATCGACTCTCAGGTCCAGGACACTCCCACACAAAACAAGATAATCCCTCCCCTGTGCCTGAGAGATAATTGAGTTAGGAACTGGACTAAACTCAATTATCTACCGGCACATAAAACATACATTTTACAATAACCCGAAAGTACCCCCAAAACACATGGAAACCCCACAAAAGTCATATCCTCTGATAGCCCCAATCTGGGGGACCAACATATCCAAAAATCACCCAGATTGATTCAGGCATTCGGGATTTCCATGGAAGTCATAATTTTGACCAACCGTGCACATGGTCCTATGCAGGGCAGGCGCTACCTGTTAGGCGGACTAGGCAGCTGCAGCCGCCCGAACACTCTGTAGAGAGCCTCAGGCGGCTGCAGCTTTGCCCAGGCTGGTGCGTCCATGAGGGCGCACCGCCCGGACGCAGCATGAGGAGAGGGGCTGACAGGAGGGAAGCGCTCAGCGCTCCCTCCTGTCACTCCCTCACTCTAGCGTGGCCGAGCCCTGTAAGGTCTGCAGGTACAGGGAGCATCTGTCTCCTGTACCCGGCTGGACTAACACTGGGTGTGCACTTCCTTTTAGTCCTGCCGGGTACAGGAAACAAAAGCTCCCTGTACACGTGGACCATACAGAGCTCGGCCATGCTACAACAGAGGTGGGGGGAGAAAGAAATTGACAGGGGAGGGAGGGGGAATGAGAGTGGGGAAGGGGAGGGGAGAAGAGAGTGACAAGGGAGGGGGGAGAGATTGACATCCATCACACACACACACAATCACACACAATGCACCCCTTACACACAAAGACAATGCACCCCTTGCACAGAGAAAAACACACAATGCATTACACACACAATGTATTACACAAACAGACACAAACACAGACACACACACACAAGCAATGCAACCCTTACACACAATGCATCCCGTACACACACAGAAACACACAATGCATTCCTTAGACACACTCAATGCACCCCTTACAAACACTCAATGCACCCCTTACAGACTCACACACTGCATCCTGTACATACACAGAAACACACCTTGCAGCCCTTACACATACAAACACAGATTCACACAATGCATTCCTTACACACATATCAGGACATCCCCTACACACTCCACCCCCTGTGAACAAACTCATTGGTGGAACATGAAGGTGGACCCTGGGACCCAGACCTTGAGCTGTGTAAAGGGCCCCCAAAAATGGAGCTGCTTCCCGTTCTCCCAGAACATTGATTTTTGTGACCACAGTTACAAACAGCCTCCAGAGAGCCTGTTCTACACCAGACCAGTGGAGCCAGACTGCAGCTAGAGCCCATCATCACCCTCATCTGGTTGTAAGTAGGAAATCTAGTATATTATTCGTGGCACTAATCTCTAATTTACCTCACATTAAAGAAACACTATAGTCCCCAGAACCACTGCAGCTTAATGCAGTGGTTCTGGTGTCTAGCCTGTCCCTGCAGGCCTTTTAATGTAAACACGGCGGCACTGCAGCACTGGCGTTAGTTAACATGGCAGATCATATGGGTGGGGCATTGTGATGTCACATGGGGGGGCGGCAAACTTTACTTTTGCCTAGGGCGGCAAAAATCCTTGCACCGGCCCTGGTCCTATGCCCAAAACAGTTCCAGGGAATTGGGGCCAACGATC
>OW240914.1:2837343-2863048 GCA_933207985.1 Pelobates cultripes | reverse complement strand
CTACCAATGGAGTTTTGCCTCTGTCCTTGGAGATAATTGGATTACTTCACAATTATCTCCAGGATAGAAGACTCTGTGTGTTGCGGAGCTGCAATTTTATAATCCCAGGATCTCTGCTGGTAGAATGCAATAACCAAGTACAAAGCTGGAAGCAGGCAATATTCCCAAATCCTCCCAAGAACCAGACGAAACACAGTCTGAGAGTCAACTGCCACTTTATTCAAAAAGACTGATATTTAAAGCAGGTCACTCAACTGTCACTTTATTAAAAATAACTGATATTTAAAGCAGGTCACTCAACAGGGGTTTCCAAAGATGGGCAGCAGGGGTTTTGGTTGAGGGGACTGGAGGGAGACTACCGTTTCCAGGTCCTCCTCCCAACAGCCCCTGCTGTAACATACAGTAATGAAAACTACGAGGACATAAACCGTTACCTTTCTACTTCAAAATATACAACTTAGTCAGTTTTAATAGCAATGCTAACGAATGGGGAGGATTCGAACAGACATACACAGTACAGCATAAATTAAACATAGCCGGAGACGCCACACTATACCGGCGCGCAGTACACAACAGAAAATAGGCACAACCATTCTATCTTAGGCAGTCCCAAGTGGCTAGGTTTGCCACACTGTGGAACTGGTTTTGGGCAGAAAAGCCATGCTTCCTTTGGTCACAAAGGACTACGATCTATCTTTTGAACGACTGGACCAATTTGTATGATTTTGACGTATGCTTGTATTTGGAGTATGCTGATTCTGAAAATGTGATGCATACTTTTCAAGTTATGAATAATGTGGAAAAATTTTATTTCTCTGCTTGTTATAATTACATTACCCATTGTGTAAGGTAATTGTATCACAGGCAGAGGGGAGGATTTTGTGTGGGAGTGTCCACTGCTTGACCCTCAACACTGAGCCTTGTCTCGTTCTTGGTGGGATTTACTGTATGCTGCTAAGGACTGATTGCCAGGAGTGTAAGCCGCTTGGGAGCTTTTCCTGTTCGTCTGTTAGCAGCTATTCGTGAGGTTCCAGTTCGGGAGTTTGGAGTGCTACCTTATTCCCTTGTATGCAGTTCGGGAGTTTGGTGCATTCACTTGTATGCCGTTAGGGAGTTTGGAGCATTCACTTGTATTCAATTCGTGAGTTTTGGTGATTCCACAGTAGCTGTGCCTGTCTTTAAAAGGGGATTATCGTCTAAGCGGTTTTTATCCCTTTTGTGCAAAACGGTCCGCTACAATTGGTGGCAGCGGTGGGTTTATTGGTTGTGTTCCAAAACCCTGTGGGTGGTACTAACGTGTATATAAGAACAATAAACCCACAGCTCTGTCTGTTCACTGCTTGACCCTCAACACGGAGCTTTGTCTCGTTCTTGGGGGGATTTATGGTATGCTGTTCCAGTTCGACTGCTAGGAGTGTAAACCTATTCGTATGGCTTTTCCTATTCGGCTGTTTACAGCATTCATATGGTTTCCTGTTCGTCGGATTGGTGTTCTGCAGTAGCTGTGCCTGTGTCTCTGGAAGGGAAGATCTACTAAACGGCGGTTTAACCATTTATGCCCTAGGGTGCCGTTAGAAAGGGGTAAACTAATTTCTCTTTAATGGGAGCCACACTGACCTTTTATGCAAGTCCTAAAGCAAGGTGTACGCCCATATGGACCTTGTTGGGGACAGGGACACAAACTTACAAACCAATAATAACACATATACAATGTAAGGCACTCCCACATATAGCACACAATCCCTCCCTTCTGCTTGAGAGATAATTGGATCAGTAACTGTACTAATTCTAATCCAATTATCTCCAAGCTCAGAAAAAAACATACTTTTTTAAAACACCCCAAAAGTACCCTAAAAATACATAAAACCCCACAAATGTTACATCCCCTGATAGCCCTGATCTGAGTGACCAAATATCCAAAAATCACCCAGATCATTTCAGGGGTTCAGGAATTTCCTGGAAGTCTTATTTTTGACCGACTGTGATCGTGGACCATGCCCAAAACAGTTCCAGAGAATTAGTGCTAACGGTCGGTCTCTCTGTCTGGAGTTCAAAAGTACATACTTCACATGAACAGAGCCTTTTAAAGTATTTTAGCCAGGTCTATTGCAGGGGCCATAGTCATAGGATAGGAGGCTCGCCAACAGGCTCCTCCTAGAACTAGTGACGAGGCTACTTTCGTCACATATCTTCCCTCCCAAGGGGAGACTAACCAGGTACCTGACCTCCTGTCGGTCGGTACCTGAGTTAGTCGAGCAACCCACCCACAACCAAGTACTTGACCTGTAGCTCTTGGGTGTCCATCATTGTCCTGTCTGTCCCATGCTGCAGAGGGGGCGCCCACCACCCCAGATCTCCCTTGCGCTCCCAGGCATAAGGTAAGTACGTGGGTGGCAGAGGCCAACTGCGCTCTGCCCTGTTGCCAGCGCTTCTGCTGGGGTGGCCTGCAGTTATTCAGTCCCTGGACAAAGTGAAACAGGAGGGTTGCTTTCTGCCCAGATGCCAGCTCTTCTTCCAGCGGTGGACAGGTGCCTGGTCCTGCTCTGTAACAATGGGGCAGGTAGGGTAGATGCCAGCGGCACTCTGCCCTGATTCCAGCTTTCTGCTGGGATGGGGTCAGTGGATACTACCCCCAGGACCTGGTTGAGGCTCCGCTGTGGAGTGAAGGAATTGCCTACCTCCTCCTTCTGGCATTCCTGCGTTGGTTGGTGTGACGAGACCAATCTCGCCACATTGCATTGGAGAAGCCTGGTTGCTCGCCTGCTGCCTTTGGACTATGGCCCCCTGTTAAAAGACATCTTTTTTACCTGCAGAAAAGCTTCATTCGTGCTTTTCTGCCTGGGGTTCGGTAGATTTGTTTGAATGTGTTATACCCCAGATAGGAATCCCATGGAGCCCATTCGTATGAAACTGACTGTAAAGACTTTGGCTCCATGGCGATTAAACTGTATTCGTGTGGTCATTCACTTAATAATGTGCGCTCAGACCTGAGCTATCTGGGGATATGTTAAATGTATAGTTTTAATGTAAGGTGTCTTACCTGATGTATTTTAAAGTGTTTTACTGTCTTTGTGTCCCCATGTGCTCAATGGAGTCTGCCTCTATCCCTTGATAATTGGATTACTTTCCCCATTTTCCAGGATAGAGGGCTCTGTAAAACCTGTTTGAGCCAGATAGCCATGCTGCCAGCCAGGGTACAAAAGATACTTTTTTACTAACTTTTGAACCCCTGGTCTGATTCATGCCATTTTTAATATGTTGTTCCCCTGAATGGATTGATTGTGAATATGTAATTTTATGTGAATGTGATGTATGGTTTTAGAGTTATGAAAGTTGGGTAGAAAGTATGTGTTAACTGTATGTGTAATTGAGTTTCCTCTCAGGATAAGGGGAGGGAATATGTGGGATGTAACTGTGATGTGATTGGTTGTTTTATGACGAATAGGGGGCGGGTCGAACCGCGCATATGTTCGCCCGCCGTGGCGAACGCGAACATGCTATGTTCGCCAGGAACCGTTCGCCAGCGAACCGTTCGGTACATCACTAGGATCCGGGAATCCTAGCTTTACTATAGCTAGTGGGATATTCTACACTTACAGGTTTCTACCGATTGAAGCACCGTTCGACTCTCTGACTGGATGCTTTTCCTATTCGTCTGCTAGCAGCGATTCGTATGGTTCCAGTTCATGTGTTTGGAGTGCTATATTGGATACCGTTCGGGAGTTTGGAGCATTCCCTTATTTGCAGTTCGAGAGTTTGGTGTTCTACAATAGCTGTGCCTGCATCTCTGGAATGGGGGATGATCGCCTAAACGGTTTTTACCCCTTGTGTGCAAAACGGTCCGTTACAATTGTTGGCAAGCAGCGGGATCGTTCCCACAGACAAAAGGACAGCTACAGGCGACACCATTCCGTGGATTTTTACAATTTGAGGGCAACGCATGTCGCAGTACAGCGACCCTGACAGCACCAAGATGAAACCAGCAGTGGAGTATGATGAGGGTGCCCTGGATGACCGAGATGTGCTGCGCAAAGGCATCTGGTACCAGGCACTGGGTATTGTGGAGTACCAGCGGGGCGAGAGACTCCCCAAGGAAGACCAGCGACTGCAGAAGCGAGTAGCCCTGCAGATGCCCTTTCTGGGAGAGCAGCCCCTGGATGAATGGGTGAAGGAATTGGAGCTCCGAGTATGGCAGGAGATTTGGCTGGAAGATGCCTACCAGGCGCTCTGGTGGTATGGGGCACAGTACCTGCCCTGGAGAGCCGAGCATGACAAGCCAGAGGGAGAGGAGTTTGATGGCCCTGGCTTGTTATGGGAGGCTTTTGCAAAGCCTGAGTTTGGGAGCCCTATACAAGCCCGGTTCAGTGATTTCTTGAAGTGGAGGGAGAGCAGGTATGACTGGGACGACACTCACAAAATTGAGCAAGACCTGGTCCACCTGGTGACCCGAGAGATGGAGCAGCGTTCTCCCTCCCCAGTGGCAGGGTGAGCTACAGGGATGCTGGAGCAGGGCTACCAATATCTGTTCCACTCCAGTGAGAAGGCTCAGCAGGGAAGCGGAGACCCAGATCCAGACCCATTCAGCTGGGTAGAGGATTACTGGGAAGAATCCCAGGTGGCGGGTGGAGATGGGACCAAGGTCTCTCCACCAGCGGGAGATATTGCAGGGAATTGGGAGCACGAGCTCCATTCCCCAGCGGGAGATATTGCAGGGAATTGGGAGCACGAGCTCCATTCCCCAGCGGGAGATATTGCAGGGAATTGGGAGCCCAAGCTCCATTCCCCAGCAGGAGATATTGCAGGGAATTGGGGGCCCAAGCTCCATTCCCCAGCGGCAGGCTGAGTAACAGGGGTCCTGTCCCCCAGCAGCAGTGTACCTTGCAGGGAGAGGAGAGCAGCGTTCTCCCTCCCCAGTGGCAGGGTGAGCTACAGGGATGCTGGGCAGTCGGCTCAGATCCCCAGAGGCAGTATGATTTTTTGGGAATTGGGAGCCCAGTCTCCATTCCCCAGCGGCAGTACGGATTATTGGGAATTGGGAGCCCAGTCTCCATTCCCCAGCGGGAGATAAAACAGGGAATTGGGAGCCCAGCCTCCATTCCCTAGCGGCAGCATGATTTATTGGGAATTGGGAGCCCAGTCTCCATTCCCCAGCGGCAGAGTGTCCTACCGGGAATAGAGAGCCCAGTCTCTTTTCCCCAGCAGCAGGACTCTGTATTGGGAGCAGAGACAGTCGGTCTCCCTCCCCCGTGGCTGGAAGTATATATGGGAGAGGAGCTTGTTACCTCCTCTCCCCAGCGGCAGCTTAATGTACCAGGGGGAGACAGTATTTTATTTTATTTAGTTTGTAAAATGCTTCCAAAATTAAACAGAATAACAAAATAAATAACAAAATACAAAATTAAACAGAATAACAAAATAAATAACAAAATAACAATAATAAACAATCAACTGAAATAATGCCCAATTCAAACATAATACCAAATGAAACATAAATACCCCAAAATTAAACATAAATACCGAAATAAAAACTCAGGAAGGGGCACTAATAGGGGAGTAAACTTATACCAAATTAAATAACTGGGAATAACAGGGAGAGGGATTAACAGAAAAGGGGGGGAACTAAATCATAAGGGGATAAATTAAAAGGCGGGGGGCTCCATTACTTCATGGAGCCTTGGGGAGGGAGAAAAAAGGCTGAAATGCTCCTGAAGGAGCTCTTACATAACAAGGGGGGGACAAGGGGGGACCCAATTGACCTCGAGTCCACAGCCAGCTAAACACAAACAAACCAAGCGTGAAATAAAATACACACATAAACATAAACAAACCCATTACCCACATGGAGTCCTTTTCTCAGTTCATAAAACCCACCAACCACATGGAGTCCATCCCTCCGTCCATCAACACCAACCCACCACCTACACTTTAAACCCAAACTTTAAACCCAAACCCACCACCCAAATGGAGTCCATTTTCAATTCATAAAACCTACCACCCTCATGGAGTCTATCCCTCCGTCCATCCCCCAAACCCACCACCCAAATGGAGTCCTTTTCTCAGTTCATCACATCCAAACCCACCACCCACATGAAATCAAAATTTTGTCCATAGACCCACCACCCACATGAAATCCAGTTTGTACACCACCCTCAAGGAGTCCATCCCTCCGTCCATAAAGAAACCCAGTGTTTTTTTTTTTTTTTCTTTCCCCACCCAAAGTAAATTTTTCAATTTGTCCATACACCAGAAACCCACCCTAACCCAAACAATACCAAAAATAACCTGTGCATAACCATAACCATAACCATAACCTAACTACACTGCACTACCTAGACGCAGAGGAAGGTACTCGTCTGCTAAAGGTGGCAGCCTTCCATGAAAAGAAAAACCAGTTCAAAATCTACGGGGGAAAGGTGAAGACAGATTTGGAATTCCCTTCACCAAGACAAGGGCGCCCATGGAGCGGTTCAAGGCGGGTGGACCTTGAGATTTCGCCACAAACGCTGCCAAATGGTGGGATCCATAGAGGCCCTTTCGGTGGTATAGATCCCACGAACCGCCCTCAGAATGTCTGCTACCACCACCTGACAGGAAAGGTCTTTACGTTGAAGGGAAACCTGACACCTTGCCATCCAAGTGAAATACTTAACCACTGAACTGACTACATAAAGAGTGCCCAAATCAAAAGCCCTCCCCCTTGAGTTGGACGTCCCGTACGCCCACTCCGCATAAGTCCAGCGGGATAAGCAGGGGATGCCTAAGGCGGCTGAGACCTCTTTGTAGACCTGTACGTTAAAGGGGCACTCGAGGAGGAAGTGGTCCATGGACTCCACTTCCCCGGAACATTCCACCCGAGGACAACCACGATCCGTTATGTTCCTGTACTTCAAGTTCCCTCGAACGTAAAGTCTACCGTGGAAGGAGAGAAACGCCACGTCTCGGTATTTCTCCGGAAGGCGCCTGGAGTTGATGTTTTTCAACCCCGAGGCGAGAGTACTTGGCGGGCAGTCCTTCAAAGCAAGCTGAATGCCAAAGTGGGTGGCCAGGACCCTCCCGTCGAGAAGCTTCTTGGGAGTGTCCCGAACCTCCTCCACCGTGACGTTCCACCTGCGCAGAATTCCCACTCCCTCGATGACCGAAGACGGAAGATAGCTAGAATGCCGAACTCTCATGCTCTTCACCCTCCCACCCTGAAACCAGTCCACCAGGAAAGGTGTGACCCACTCCCTGAATATACATACCCAGCCAGGCTGCTCATCCTTCAGGAGAGCCCCAAAGTTCCTTTTCAGGAAGTTGTTAGTTAAAAAGACCATGGCCAGACCCCCGTCCTTTCTGGCCAGGTAAGTGACCTCTCTTTTGATGAGGTTCAGCCTGTTCCCCCACAACATGCGGAAGAACAGCGCAAACATCCGAGCGTGGAGGGACCTGGGCAAAAGGAAGATGTTACTGACGTAGCCGAATACGGTCAGAACATAGGTTTTGATTAGGTTCACCCGTTCTCTGAACGTCAGTTTCCACCTGTGGCTCTCCTCCACCTTGCTAGAAGCTATGGCAAGCCGTTCGGTCCAGTTCCTGAGAGCCAGATCCCCTGGTCCGAACACCACCCCCAAGATCTTAATTTCAGGCTGGGCCCTCGGGAAACCGTCTGGAAGAGGGAACTGGTCCCCCTCCTTCCCGCACCAGAAAACTACGCTCTTGTCCCTGTTGACATGAGAGGCTGAAGCGGCAGAATACGCTAGGATTAAATCATCCACCTCCGTGGCCTCCCGAGTATTGGAGACCACTATGGAGATGTCATCAGCGTAGGCAACAACCCGTAAAGGCCTCTCCGGAGCCCTGGCCACTCCCTGTAACGTGCCTGCCTCGACCCTTCGGATGAAGGGATCGACTGCAAACACGTACAAGAGTGGGCTGAGAGGACAGCCTTGCCTGACCCCGGATTGGATCCTAAACGTCCTGCCCCTCCACCTGTTCACAAGAGCGAAGCTTTCGGCCCCTCTGTACAAGGTGATTATCCAATTGACGAATTTTCCCGGCAAGCCATACTTCTGCAAGACTGACCACAGATAACGGTGATCTACTCGATCAAAAGCTTTGGACTGATCAAGTGCCAGAAGGTATATCCCCCTTTCTCCGTCCCTGCACTTCTCGAGGGCTTCCCTGACTTCGAAAACGGCATCAAAGACAGTTCTGCCCTCGATTGAACAGTACTGGGAGGTGGATAGGACACACCTCGCTAGGCCCTGTACTCGTTTCATCAAAATCTTTGCCAGGACCTTCCTGTCGACATTTAACAGGGATATGGGGCGCCAGTTCCCCACATCCGCTGTGTCGAGCACGTTCGGCTTGGACAGCAAGATCAGGGCAGAAGTCCTCATCGAGGGTGGCAATAATCCTTGAGCCAAGCTCTCATTAAACACCTCGGTCAGATGAGGGGCCAAGAGGTCGCAGAACTGTTGGTAAAACTCGGCCGTCAGACCATCAGGACCTGGCGACTTACACTTGTTCTGCTGTTGGATACTCTCTGTGACCTCTTCTATGGTGATCTCGCTGACCAACTCGTCAAAAGAGAGGTCGCTATGCTCAGGGAGCGTGAGCTCGCTCAAGAAGTCATCCACCCTTCACCCTTCTACATTGGGGGCTGCCCTTTCCGAGGAGCTCAATATAGTAGTCGCGGACCACCTTCAGAATCCCGCGAGGAGACTCCTCTAGGGTCCCGTCGGTGCCCTGCAGACTAGGGATGGACTTGGTACCTTCCTTCCGCTTGCAGCTAAGATAAGGATCGGGCGAGCGGTATGACCCATGATCCCTCTCTTTTACAAGGGAGGCGTACCTGTCATACTGATAACTCCTCATCAGGTTTTTAACTGCCGCAATGTCCTCGGGGTCACCTCCCTGCGAGATCAGGATATCTAACCTCCCAAACAAGCCCAGATACATCTTGTACCTGGAGGACTGCATGTTCCGGGCGAGATTGTGAAACAGCCGTTGAGTTCTGGCCTTCACCATCTCCCACCACTCAGACTTCGTTTGGCCTAAGTTGGCCAATGTCATCTGATCGTGAAAGAATTCCATGAAGGCTTGCTGAACCCTCTGTTCCACCAGGAGGTCTGAATTTAGCCGCCAGATCCCTCTACCCTTAGGTGGGGTACTATAGACGTTCAACTCGCAAGACAAAATGTGATGGTCGGAGAACTCCACCGGTGTAAGCACGGGTGCCGCCACCGGGAAATTCTCCTTAAAGAAAAACCTATCTATCCTACTCTGACAGCTACCTCTGTGATAAGTGTACCCACCCGTGGGATTGGGAGTGTGATGAAGGTACACATCGACCAATCCAGCCTGACTAACCATCTTATTTAAAAAATAGGAGTCATACCCCAGCCTCTGAGTGGCGTCTCTCCTGTCTTGAGGCCTAGTTATGGTGTTAAAGTCACCGCCAAACAGGATTTGCTGGGATGTATAAAGGTAAGGCTCTATCTCAATAAACAGGCGCTTCCTCTCCCACTTAGATTGGGGGCCATAGATATTAATTATCCTGAAAGGTTGCCTGCCCATTGAGACATCTAAAACCACACACCGTCCTTTTTGCAACTCAATAACCCTGTTGATGCTAACATCAACGTCCTTAAATAGGATGGCGATTCCCCCATATCTCTCTGTGGCTAGAGAGAAGTAGGAGGGCCCCCATCTCCAGTCCCGCTTTGCAGCGTGCAGGGCCGCGAGGGTTTCCAGCCGGGTCTCCTGTACCAAGATGACATTGTACGGAGCCCGGCTGAGGTGGTCGTAAACCAAAAAGTGGGCCCTGCTGGACTTAATGCTGTTTACATTCACCGTAGCCACAGAGAGTACAGGAAAAGTCGCCATAAGGGCATTAAGTATAAGGAGACTTTCCCTTCCTTCTGCGGTACCCCTCCTCCGTGTCGGAACCGAGGAACCTCTTCACTGAGACTCCGGGATACAGTGGCCCGTCGTCTCTCAGAAGCACCTCCTGTCCCACCTCAACCCCTGCCACCACCTCGGGGAGGTTTGCCATCTCCTCCTCGTACTCACAGTCGGCCCAGCTGGAGGACAGTGCCTCGTACCTGTTAGATACGGGCACCGGGGCCTCCTGCAAGCCTGAAGAGGAGGATGACGCCCGTGCCACACCACCCTTATAAGTGGCGTCTCCCCCTTTCGGGGGTTTCGCCGCAGGGGGTATGGCGATCTTCCGGGGTGAGGGCAGCGTCGAGGTCTTGGAGGGGGGGGGTTTCTTACCTTTCACCGTGCTCCACTCTAGGGACTGTGCATCTAAGGGACGTGCATCTGGGGACTTTTCAGTGGGGGTAACCTTCACCGTGGAGAATTTAGGAGGGGGGGGCCTAGGGGGAGGGGGTCTAGGGGGAGCCATAATGGCTGTGGAGGTAGTGCGTTCTCTACGTACACTTTTCGTGAGGGGACGTGAACTTGTGGCCTTCCCAGGGTCCTGAGATGTTACAGAGACCGAGGGGAGGATGGGTTGTTGCTGGGGCAGGGAAACCCCTGTGCCAGAGATGGGCCTTGTAGATGACGATGCTACCTGAACCCCTAACCCAGCAGAGTCCATCTCCACCGGCTCCTGACTCCAGATGGACTCTACATTGTGCTGGGCTTCGGGGCAGGTGCGGTACGTGTGACCCATCTCTGAACACAGATGACACCGGTCTCCCTGCAGCTGTCCCGGAGGTGCCCCACAGCGCCGCACATAGTGCATTTGAGGACCGTACAGGCATTGCTGTAGTGCCTGTACGATCCGCACTTGTGACATACCCTGGGCTGACCAGGGTAAAAACAGGATACCCGGTCAGCCCCGATGAAAAAACTATTAGGCATATGCTGTGTGACACCTCGAATCTCCCGCAGCAACACTGAAACAGTCCATCCGCCTGTCCAAATCCCATCCTCATCTAAGATTTAACATCCCCAAACCTCTTAGTCCAAACAAGGATGTCTGCTATGGGGATGGATTCATTTCTCACCAGGAAAGTGACCTTCTTAAGACCCTGGCGAGAAATGGCCACAGCGGTGAATCCTGCCCACTTTGTACCCTGTGCAGACCTGGCCGCTTCCCACCCAGCCCAGAAGCGATCCAGGAGCTGCGACGTCATAAAGGAGACGTCGAACTCCCGGGTGCCCGAGGCATGGATGAGCGCGTACAGGTCCACGGGCGCAAATCCCATATCCTTTAGCCGGGTCACCAGCCACCGTCTGTCAGGCACCTGGGTCTCACCCCCACAGATGAGCCGTACCACGTTCCTCCTGTTCCCAAAGGAAACCTGAGGACGCGTAGCAGGCCCGTCCGCAGAGAGGCGAGGTGGCCCAGATGCCCAAGCATTGGGCGCACCGGGACCCGCCGTCTGGGAATGATTCGGACGGACTCCCCTCGCTGAACCAGAGGCCTCGGTCACACCAGAACCCTGGGTGACAACCTGGGAGTGCCTAAGGGGAACCCGTGTACCTGCTTGTGCGTCTAAACTATTTATAACCGCGGCACCCTTTGTCAGGGTGCCTGTGCCCGTGCTCGTGCCCGCCACCTGTGTACCAACTAACTCCAGTGAACCAGGGGCAGGGGCAACATAACCTGAGGCGGGGGCAACATAACCAGGGGCAGGGGAAACAGTACCAGGGGCAGGGGCAATAGTACCGGGGGCGGGGGCAACATAACCAGAGGCAGGGGCAACAACACCAGGGGCAGGGGCAAACACCAGGGGCAATAGTACCGGGGGCAGGGGCAACAACACCAGGGGCAGGGGTAACAACACCAGGGGCAGGGGCAACAACACCAGGGGCAGGGGCAACAACACCAGGGGCAGGGGCAACAACACCAGGGGCAGGGGCAACATCATTAATACAAACAGGCTGGCTGTGGACCTTTTTACTAAGGCCAATAGGTCCCATCATTACATTTACATCCATACTCCCATCCTCCTCAGCCATCCCTAAACCACCAGTGGAGTCAAACACAATGTTAGTCATACTTTTCTTACCTCCACTGGCGGTTTCCTCAGTATGGACTGCTGGCTGAGGATGATGGGAGTCCCCTGCAGTCCTGTCTTCCATAGCGCCAGCGGCACCCGCGGCACCCGGGCACCAGGAACAACAGGAACAACAGGGGGACTGGTTACACATGCAGACATAAGGGGAACACATAGGGAAGCAGGGGGAACAGACTGGAAGACAAACTTGGACACATCCAGGGAAACAGACTGGGGGACAAACAGGGGAGGAGACTTGCTGGTAGGGGAGAGCAGTCGAGCTTGCTCCAAGGGAGCAGAGGGAAAAGGAGGGCCATCACCCTGCTCCAGACTGCTCCATCCAGTGCCATCCTGCCCAGCAGCCGCCTGAGGACAGGAGGCAGAGGTACCAGCCACTCCAGGGGACGCAACCACACGGAGAGGAAGGTCAGAGGGAAGGCAGGTAAGGGAGGGAGTGGGAAGGGAGCAAGGGAAGGACCCCTCCATGGGATCACCGGTACACGCCATAGTACCGGCGGGGATGGTCTCCCTGTCACCATGGAGGGCGGCGGGGGGCCCAGATACTTCCACAGAGGCAGGTTGTGCAGGTTTCTGGGGCATACAGGTGTTGCCACCTGCAGGGTTAGTATCCCTGGCCCCAGGCTTCTGCAAGGCCTGAACATCATCATTGTACATATACTCAGCATTTGAGCACTCACCCTCCTCTGTGGAATCTCCAGACCCCCTGACAGAGGTCTCAGGCTGACGCCGGGCGATGTTTTTCTTTTTCTTCTTTTTCTTCTTTTTGTCCTTTACGGAGTCCTCCCCAAGTTCGTTTCCAAACTTGAGGAGAGACTCCTTAATCAGCCCTCGACCTCTGTCCTGCACTTTCAGCTGCCACTCTTCACCTTTCTCTCCGTCCCACTCCTCTTCACTGTCCTTCTCTCTGGCCCTCCCCCTCCGTCTCAGCAGCGCCCCCTGGAGTAGCAAGGGCAGAGGTAGACGGCTCCCCAGGTGAGTGATGGGAGTTGGAATCCAAGTCCTTGCTGGACTCCTCACCTGGGGACATGTCCCTCCTGCCCTCCATAGCCCTCTGCCTCCTGGACCTCGCAGCGTCCTTGGCTCTCTGTTGCAGGATGGCCTGGATGTCTGCTATTTTCTTTTCAGTCTGGAGCAGGGTGTAGGATAGATGCTGCTCCACTAATTTTTTCTCAGCTATAGCGGCCCTCAAAGGACCTCTTTTGTAATTAGAGGTCCTGTTTGATTTTTCCCTCTGCTCCCTTAGCTCTGCCTGGACCCCAGCTAGGCCCGAGTCTGCCTCGGCATGCTGGGCCTTCAGGGACACAAGCAGACCCCGGAGCCTGTCAGAAGGTAGCCCCATAAAGACCCTAGCCTCAACCCCCTCACCCTTTGCAGCCTCAGCATAGGTGAGGGAGGCCTGAGGGGCCTTGCTGGCACTAGCCACCTCAGGGGGGGTCTCAGGGACTACCTCCTCCTCGGTACCCTCTCCCACCTCCAGGGACGGGGGGGGCTGTTCTAGGAAGTGGAGGCCACTGCTGGCAAGTTCACGGCACTCAGCCAGCAGCCCAGAGAGCAGCTGGATATCGGCCCTGGTGTGGGCCGTAGCTCCCTGGGGGACCCCCACTTCCCTTTTCCATGCTGTAAGCTTCCTAGACATCCCCCCCGCCAGTTCCTCCAACAGGGAGACCTGGTTTCGTATTTGCCGGGAGAGGGCCTGATGCTCAGTCCAAGACAGGCCCCTGGTATCCGCCTTACCTTCCCCAAAAGCCAGCACTGCCTGCAGCTCGTCCAGCCTGACCTTCCATCCCCAGGCTGGGGAGGAAGGCCCGAGGGCCATGCTTGCCTAGGCCCAGGCAGAGCCCCTTGCTGTAGTAATTCCAAAGCCCAGAAATCGAGCTCCAAAGCAGCCACAAACGGGTGTGGTCCTGGGAACACACAGATGAAGCACAGAGCAGCTCCCTCTCCAGCAGTAACGGCAAACTCCTCCCACTCCAGTGGGAGGGGAGACAGTAAGCCCCACAACTGTGCAGATGGGACCGTGGTCTCTGCACTTACAGCACCGCGGGTATGGAAGGTCGGTTCTGCCCCCCAGCGACAGGGCTGTTTAACTAAAGGGGAGACAGTCGGTCTCCAGCAGCAGGTCTGTGGGTCTAAAGGGGAGACAGTCGGTCTCCAGCAGCAGGGCTGTGGGTCTAAAGGGGAGACAGTCGGTCTCCAGCAGCAGGGCTGTGTATCTAAAGGGGAGACAGTCGGTCTCCCCCTCCAACAACCAGGCTTCAACCAGGCTACCTTCCCAGTAGCGCTGGCAACAGGGCAGAGTACCGCTGGTCTCTGCCCACGCAGCAACCCACCAAGTCAGCATACCCGTACCCAGCACAGCCGTGGTGAGGCACCTGGACATGGACAAGATACTCCTCTATCCAGGTGTAGTAACCATTTATTGTGGGTTGGCTGTGCTGTTGATTGTGTTTTGTGGGTGGGCTGCTGGACTAACAAGGGCACTGACTGGTTAGTCTGTTTGGAAAAGGGGAGAGATGTGACGAGACCAATCTTGCCACATTGCATTGGAGAAGCCTTGTTGCTCGCCTGCTGCCTTTGGACTATGGCCCCATGTTAAAAGACATCTTTTTTCCCTGCAGAAAATACTTATTTGTGCTGGTACAAGGTTGTTACGTTTGCCCCAGGCTAGCTGAGGGTTGGACCTCCTAGATGTCCTTGTCTCCGAGCTTGGAGAGCGGTGAAAAGTGTCACTTCAGCAACTAGTGTAGAAGATGCTTGGAGCTCTGAGCAGAGTTAGTGATTAGCATTTCCCAACAACACAAGTCAAGGCTGCGAGTTGAGGGTAAGAAGAACTGGTTTAATGAACAACTTGCATTTCTTTTATACACATTTTCAGGCTAGGGGCACACCCCTCTGGACCTAATGGAACACAGGGGCATAAGGAACATAAACCAATCAGAATAAAGTGCATCTTTCTGATCCCTCCCCTCTACCCTGGAGATAATTGGCTTAAGTGACCTAATTATCTCCAGGTACAGAAAATATTCTTAGGTTGAAACTGTAACAAAAACCACGTAAAAATACATAACTCATATTATACAATATTCAGCCCCTATGTTCAACATATCCCCGGATATCTTGGATCTGAGCGCTCAATATGTCCGTAAAGCACTCAGATCTCACAAACACAGTTGGATAGCCATGGGGTTAAAGTTTTCTCCATGGCTGTTCGGCATAATTCAGCCCAGGATTAGTTCCACGATTTTCAGTCACGGTCGGTCTAGTTTCGGGAGTATAAAAGTGCCGAACGGCGCTGCGTCCGTATGTTTTAGAAACAAACAGATGAAAGTCTGGAGGTCCCAGCAGGGTTCGTGTAAAAGAGTGGCCGAAAACAGTACCATGTGGTCAACGACAAACCTTGCTGGGCGTTCGGCAGTTAAAGATGGCCGCCACCACATGTTCGTTCATACAGACCCTATTCTAAACTGATGTCAGTCTGCCGAGATAATCCATCGGCGTTGCCATTCTGCTTCCCAGGTCTGTATTGGATGGTAAATGGTTGTAATGACAGGCTCCAACGTAATAGCTCCTGCGACTCGGTTCAGCCACACCAATGGATTATGATCAGTGATCAGAGTGAATTCTTGTCCATAGAGGTAGGGAGTCAGTTTCTTTAATGCCCACACTAAAGCCAGGCACTCCGTTTTCCACGGCTGCATACCTGACCTCTTATGGTAGGAGCTTTCGGCTGATGTAGGCGACAGGATGTTCAGTCAGTGTTATAATTGTACAAACATGCTATAGCTGTTGGGTTAACTCAGCCTATCGGATAGGATTTTCGGACTCGAGAGAATATCTGTACTAATGCATTGGCAACTGTGTCTGCTTGTATGTTAGACAGAGCCACAGCCGTGTCTGGGTAGCGAGTCCTATAGTCCACCACGGTAAGGACATATCTTTTCCCTGATGGACAAGGGGTGGCAAGGGGTCATACAAGATCGATGGCTATCAGACTGAATGGCTCCTCAATGATAGGCAATGATAGGCATATTCACTAGGTGAAGTGTGTAGTAATGAGTGGAGCAAAGTGAAACACAACTTAGAAACAGTTGAGAAAATGGTATAGAAACTCCTTAAATGTTAGATGTTTCTTCCAATCAATGATGATGATATGTAAAAAAGAGAATAAAAAAATGCAATGATAGTGCAGATGGTTAACCATGATTAATGAATCAACTCACATCTGCTTAATAAATCTCTTATACATCTCATAATATATGAAAATTAAATGTCATCATTACAATAATTAGCTTGAAGAGCCAAAATATAAGAAAAAAAATGACATAAATGTATTGTCTGCTACATGCAGAGTTAAAATCATTACATAAATACAGAAAAAGTAGTAAAAAAGGTATAGAGGGTGGTTAGCCCCTTACTGGATAAGGTGGTGAGTTTAACAGGCTTCCGCCGTAACTCACTAAAACAGCTTGCAGTTACAGGGTGGCAGGCAGGCTGCTGGACACTTTTCCGGCTCGGCTGGATTGTAAATTGAATCGCTTTGATTGAAGTCTCAAAAAGACAGCTCTGAGCTCTGTGTGTTACAGGCTCCTCCCCCTTGTGTGACGTCAACGCGTTTCGCCGTATAGCGGCTTCCTCAGGACGTGTTCATAACCACCATGTTGGTTATGGGCATATAAAGGTCAAAGTCTCGTTTGATAGGTGGTTTCAAAATGCCCCAATTACGATGTAGTTCATGTTAAATGCAATTTGAATGCAATTGAAGGATTAGTATAAATTAGCCAACATTATATTTGTGACGAGACCAATCTCGCCACATTGCATTGGAGAAGCCTGGTTGCTCGCCTGCTGCCTTTGGACTATGGCCCCCTTTTAAAAGACTTTATTTTTGCCTGCAGAAAAGCTGTATTCATGCTTTTCTGCCTGGGGTTCGGTAGATTCAATCTACCGAACAACCGTACGAATGACTGGACCACCTGGGAGCTGGAGTGTGCCGGCAATTAACCTCCCTGAAGCTGCGGTTAACCGCAGCTTAATTGATGAATGCTGGGTGGCCGCCATTCGTATCCCGAACACGAGGTCGCGGCCATTTTAAACCATACGAATGAACAGCGGTGTTCGCCTCTATTTTCATGGAACTAAAATCGGACAAAGTTTTGCGCGAACACCGCTGAAGCCGCCGACCTCCCTTCTTGTTCGGTGAAAGTGCACGAATGGCCCGGTGTTCGGTATTTTTGTTCAAATATGTTATACCCCAGATAGGAATCCCATGTAAACTGTATTCGTGTGGTCTGAGTGCCATTCACCTAATAATGTGCACTCAGACCTGAGCTATCTGGGGATATGTTACATGTCTGTGTTTTGTGGAATAAATGTTACTTTGTGTATTTTAAAGTATAATGCTGGTTTTGTGTCCCCACATGTGTAATGGAGTTTTGCCTTTGTCTTGGGAGATAATTGAGTTACTTCCCAATTATCTCCCAGGGCAGAGGGGAGGAAGCCAGGATGCATTGTGGGAGATACTGTGACTGTGTGTCCTATTTGTCTAATTGTCTGTCCCTTGTCACAGTCTCCCATTTGGTCCCCTAGGGGAGTGTCCACCAGGTGGGAGACCTGCATAAATACTGGGCAGGTAGCCCTCATTAAACAGACCACTGCTTGACCCTCAACACGGAGCCTTGTCTCGTCTTTGGGGGGATTTACTGTATGCTGCTAAGGACTGATTGCCAGGAGTGTAAGCCGCTTGGGAGCTTTTCCTGTTCGTCTGGTAGCAGCAATTCGTATGGTTCCTGTTCGTGTATTTGGAGTGCTACCTTATTCCCTTGTATGCCGTTCGGGAGTTTGGAGCATTCACTTGTATGCAGTTCGAGAGTTTGGAGCATTCACTTGTATGCAGTTCGAGTGTTTGGACCATTCCCTTGTATGCAGTTCGAGTGTTTGGACCATTCCCTTGTATGCCGTTTGGGAGTTTGGAGCATTCACTTGTATTCAGTTCGTGAGTTTTGGTGATTCTACAGTAGCTGTGCCTGTCTCTGAAAGGGGATTATCGTCGAAGCGGTTTTTTCCCCTTTTTTGCAAAACGGTCCGTTACAATATTAATTTACTCACAACATCAATTAAATAAAAACAAAGTCTAATAACAAATATAAAGGAATATAAAGTGAATACATATTATGCCCATTGATAACAAATATAGGAGAGAAGACTCTTTTATGCATCACTTTTAAAGGGGCAATACTATTTATCTCCCTTAAGGTGACAATACGTGTATAATGAGAAATACATATTAAAAAATAGATACAAACTTTACATAAAAAATACATAAGAACTTAAATATAAATGTAGATATAAAAGCTAACATCCTGTCTAAAGACATGTCTTAACATATTTTTATATTAAGATACAGTAATTCAGACATTTTTATTTTACAACTTTGGATGATAGAATGTGTGAATACATATAACTAATTTTGATAAGATATGGGTGCTAAACAATATATGGTTGTTGCTGAATTATGGAAGTCTTTAGAAAAAGACAAACATTGGGTTTAGATATAGACAATAAATTTAAGAATGACATTCCAATTAGAGTTAAAGGACCACTATAGTGCCAGGAAAACATACTCGTTTTCCTGGCACTATAGTGCCCTGAGGGTGCCCCCACCCTCAGGGTCCCCCTCCCGCCCGGCTCTGGAAAGGGGAAAAGGGGTTAAACTTACCTTTTTCCAGCGCTGGGCGGGGAGCTCTCCTCCTCCTCTCCGTCTCCGATCCGCCCTGTCGGCTGAATGCGCACGCACGGCAAGAGCTGCGCCCGCATTCAGCCGGTCACATAGGAAAGCATTATCAATGCTTTCCTATGGACGCTTGAGTGCTCTCACTGTGAAAATCACAGTGAGAAGCACGCAAGCGCCTCTAGTGGCTGTCAATGAGACAGCCACTAGAGGGAATGGGGGAAGGCTTAACCCATTGATAAACATAGCAGTTTCTCTGAAACTGCTATGTTTATGAAAAAATGGGTTAACCCTAGCTGGACCAGGCACCCAGACCACTTCATTAAGTTGAAGTGGTCTGGGTGCCTAGAGTGGTCCTTTAATAAAACTTTTAAAGAGACGGATACACAAATAAAATCTATTTGTAATAAATAAAGATAAAATGGGAGGTAGCTACCCTTGAAAAATACATCAGGGAGAAAATTGTTCCCATAGGTTTAAGATTCGATAAACTACCCACTTTTGAGAGGGAAGAGTTAGAATTTATGGATGAGTGGTATGCCTTAATGGACAATCTCTCAATCCAAACTATGACATTCATTATTAAAAGAAGACAATTAACCCTTAGGAAACTTGATATGGAAATCTCAGATTTAAAAAAAAGATTGTGAAAGATTAAAAACAGAAAAAAAGTTTATCGAATTGTCATATAAAGTTGGTGAAAGACTCGATAAATTGATACAAGAAGTAGTAGAAATAAGACAGAAAAAATATAAAAGAGATATAAATATTTTCAAAGATATAGAGATACCCTACCCCACAATAATACAAAGGCCTTACAAACAGAATTTCGGGAAGGACACTCAGAAGCCTCCACTACCTCCACAACATATTAACAATATATGGAAAAAAACGGAATATGAACGATCTCCAGCAATCAAGAAATGGCAAAGCTGGAGAAGTAAAATTATCAATATAAAAACTTTGATAGGGATTACCCATCTAGAAATCGTGATAGAAATGACTATTTGCCCACTCAAAACAATAACCAATGACATCAATTATTCTTCATCCACTTTTTTAGAGATGAGAACAAGGAAAAGGGATACACAGTCCCCTCCGCCTCTAAACAAAATATTCAGGAAAAAAGCAACAGAAGGAGAAGAGTGGGAAGGAGAATAGAGAGAGAGAAAATTTAAATTAAACAAGACCGTAATAATTTTATACATAGATTGGAAATGAAGATGCCCAACGGCATTTTTAATCCATCAAAGAAAATTTTAAAGGAGGAATAAATAGAACTGCTAGCAAAAGGCTTAAAATTTGCTCCCTCGAAGGGAATAGATAAATTTAAATTTTAAATAGATCTCCATAAATTCACAAGAAAATTATGTTTGAAAAAACACTTTTAAAGAAGGAAACAGCAACACATATTCAACAGTGCCAAATCAAATTATATCTAATGAGATAACACATACTGATCTCATAGAAAAATCCTTATTTTTTCCAAAATGGCATTTATCAGAAGAAATGGCTACTTTTCAGAAAATGGTCAATAAGGAGGTTCACAAATTGAAACCATTAAATAAACATCAATTAAAAAAGAAAAAGGACAGCGTATATAGGGTGTTGAAATTATTCAACTCCCCAGGCTCTGTAAATGTTACAAGAGGTATAGGGGGCTTAACCCCAGAAAACTATGAGAAAAAAAGAAGAAGAAAATGAACTGGAAGACCACCAGAATAAAATACAAAGGTGGAGGACCTGTTCATTCATGAATCTATACCTCTCAAAAATAAATGTACTATATACAGCGGGTTCTAAGACCTTTAATAGAAAAAGACATACATATTAAAATTATATATATAACTGGCTGTGAAAATTGCCAAAAAAGGGTTCCCCTAAGGGGTATTCAAGTGAGTGAGATACCAGGGTATATTTTCATTTAACCCTATATTTACCCCTCCTCCCTCCCCCCTCTCTGCTTTGATATTAAGTCCTGGATAAGGCTACTGTGTATAGACATTATCTTTTTTCTGTTTTTTCTTATAACAGTGTTCCTTATGCCAGGTTACTTATAGAACCTACAATGAGGATATGTTCTAGTTAGTATTTGTGAATATTTATCTCACTCACTTGAATACCCCTTAGGGGAACCCTTTTTTGGCAATTTTCACAGCCAGTTATATATATAATTTTAATATGTATGTCTTTTTCTATTAAAGGTCTTAGAACCCGCTGTATATAGTACATTTATTTTTGAGAGGTATAGATTCATGAATGAACAGGTCCTCCACCTTTGTATTTTATTCTGGTGGTCTTCCAGTTCATTTTCTTCTTCTTTTTTTCTAAACATCAATTAAACCTTTCACCACAAGAGTATAAATCATTAAAAGAATTAAGACAGGATATCGAGATAGTTATAAAACCAGCAGATAAGGGGGGAGCAGTGGTAATTATGGATAGAGAATATTACCTTGCGGAATCGTATAGATTATTGGGAGATACAAGTACCTACTCAAAATTACTTAAGGATCCCACTGAAGATATTAAAGTAAAATTTAATTCATTGATAACTCAGGGATTTGAAACAGGTATCTTAAGTAAATCAGAGAAAGATTATATAAATATTAATTTTGAAAAAATCCCGGTATTTTATTTCCTACCCAAGGTCCACAAAAGCATTAAAAAAAAAACAGGACGCCCAATAGTTTCAGGCATTAATTCTGTTTCATGCAGATTATCAGAATATGTTGATAACATGCTTCAGCCTTTAGTACAAAAATACCCTCATATTTGAAAGTTACCACTAATATTCTCCAAATATTGAAAGATATTACTTGGCAGGATGATTATTTATTAGTAACAGCAGATGTGGCTTCTTTATGCACCAGTTTTAAACACGATTTGGGTGTACAAGCGGTAGAACATTTTTTTAAATCTTCTTCTCTATATCCATCAAAACAGATTAAATTTATTTTAGAAGCCATTACTCTCATTTTGGAAAATAATTATTTCTGGTTTCAGGGTGATTTTTATCTCCAATTGTGTGGAACAACCATGGGCACCAAGTTCGCCCCCAGCTGGAGGTCGAACTTGGTGCTATATAAAAGATACATAGACGACCTTGTTATGATCTGGAAGGGTGGAGAGGAATCTATACATAACTTTATTAATACGCTTAATTCTAATAAGTGGGGTATATGTCTAACCTCAGAATTTAGCAATAAAGAGATCAATTTTCTGGGCCTTAAAATATATATAGAGAATCAACAAATAAAAACTAAAACATACTTTAAACCAGTAGACGTAAATAGCTATATCCAACATACCAGCTGCCATTTTAGTCCCTGGTTAAATAATGTACCCAGTAGTCAACTAATTAGAATGAAGAGAAACTACACTGATGAACGCACTTTTATGGAACAAAGTCAAAAGGTAATAGAGGATTTTAGGGAAAGAGGATATAATAAGGAGATTCTAAACAAAGCAAAAGAGAGAGTAGAAAAATTAGAAAGGACAGAAATCTTAAAGTATAAAGAGAAAAAGAATATAAATGTCACTTTTAATGTTCCATTTATATGTCAATACTCAGGGGGTCATAACCATAAAGTACGGAATATTATTAAAAGATACTGGCCAATACGTATGGATGACCCCATTTTAAATGATATTCTAACTGATATACCTAAGATAATACATAAAGGTGTCCCTAACCTTAGAAGAATTCTAGTGAATAATGTTTTAGACGAACCTAAAAAAACGGGAAATGATTTTTTAAATCAACAGGAAGGCTTTTTTAGATGTGGATACTGCAGTGCATGTAATAAAACAAAAAACAACATATAAAAGAATTTACTGTAAATAAAACCATATATAAAATAAAGGAAGGAATTACGTGTAATTAAAAAAATGTAATTTATATGCTCACTTGTACATGCGGATTACATTATATAGGACGTACAACGAAATTCTTACAAACATGCATATGTGAACATATATATTATATTAAGAGGCAATACGCATTACACCAGGTTTCAACACATTTTAAACAACATCATGGAGCAGATCCCACACAATTAAGTTTTATAGGGATCCAACAAATTCAAAAAGCATGGAGAGGTGGAGATTTTAATGAAAAAATAGGAAAGGCCAAAATGCAGTGGATCTTTGAATTAAACACTATGATCCCGCATGGCCTCAACAATGATTTTGAAATCTGTCATTTTTTAAGAAAATTAAAGAAATTTATATTTATAAAAAATCAATAATTTTATGTTTAATTATGTACTTTTTAATTGTATATATATTTTTAAAAATATATTTTAACAATAATATTTTTATAATTTTTTGAATATTTTAAAATATATAAGTTAAAATATACATCATTATTTTAAAATTATATAATTATTCAAAAATGACGTTTATATAAATTAACTCCACCCCTCTACATACTCCTGTACTTTTTTAGCATTTTTTGCACTGCCGTATTTATTCTTGTACTTATTTATTACATAGGTCTGCATGTTTTTTCCACACACCTATTTTCCCTTTCCAAGCTGCACTAAGGAGACTATACATACCTCTACCTAAGATACTAATTAATGTGTCTATTAAAAAATTGTAATTAACCACACATTCATTATTTGTTCTCTTTCTTTTTTATATATAATTTGAAGCAGGTTTTGAGTTCCTCTATACGTCCTATCAAGATTAGTTATATGTATTCACACATTCTATCATCCAAAGTTGTAAAATAAAAATGTCTGAATTACTGTATCTTAATGTAAAAATATGTTAAGACATGTCTTTAGATAGAAAAAAGAAAGGAAGGCAGCGCCACTATAAACCACATAAATTAAAAGAGCATAGAATAGGCAGACTAGAATGCAATATATATGATAGATAATAAACAAATAGAAGTCCAGAATAAATAGTCTGCCTGGTAGAGGAATCAAACAACGAGGTATATCTTTGTAGAGGTGAATACAGTCTTTTGTAGTGGGGGATTCTTCAGAGTGGTGTAGATGCGTCTTTGTACATCATATGAAATGAGAAAATAACAACTGATGGTGCAGTATGTCCCAAAGGGGGTAGAAGCAATAAAAGAGTATATGGTCCTACTCACGTATTCAAGAGCTATGGACTTAGCTCTAGTGTTGATAACGTACAGTGGTATAATCCCCACTTATGGGATACGTGAGGTCTTAGTATTCTTTCTTGATTAGGGAACCATATGTGGAAATAAAAGCGGGAACAACAATGGTGCTCAAAGTATAAAATGCCAGAGGTGAGAAGATAAAAAACCAAGTGGTTACTCACATTTAGTTGAACAGACTAACTGTTCAATGAATACAGCTTGAGTGGTATAATCCCCACCTAGGATTCTTGGGAGTAATATCCTCACTGGAAAGTAAAAACACTTCTGTGCCGGATAAAAGGATGGTAGTAGTAAAAAAGTTAAATAATAATAGTAATAAAAAGTAAGATGGCTAACTCACAGTAAGAAAGTGGCCAAAATACCTATATTTAAAACAATATAGTTTAAAAAACCACAACGCGTTTCGCCCTTAGGCTTTATCAAGTGGAGATCAGAAAGTACATCCTGTTGCATACAGGTTTATATAGGCAGTGAACATATTAGAAAATGGAGCCAAAATGATGTCATAATTGTTTTTTTTTTGTTTTCTTTTCTCAAAAGTGCTAAATTTTATATGTGTAAGTGAGTACATACATATATGTGAAACATGTGATAGTTTAAAATTAAAAACAAGGTTTTAAACTCACAATACCTTACATATTCTATTTAGATACAACAGTCACATGATCGGTGGCCATTTTTTAATTTTTTTTCAAAAGTGCTAAACTTTATATGTATCAGTGAATACATACCTATATTGGAGACATGTGATAGTCTAAAATTTAAATTAAAAACAAGGTTTTATACTCACAATACCTTGCATATTATTTAAATAGAACAGTCACGTATATAAGTCACATTTTATAAATATGTACTTCATGCACAAAATAATTATAGAAGATAATAAAATATAAGAAATATATTATAAAAAATTAATTATAAAAAATTAAACAGGTCGAACTCTACACTAAGACCTTCGGGAGTAAGGGTTTATAAAAGGAACACCCAGTGCATTTCTTTTTGTCCCAGTAATTTTTTGAGGTCACCTCCCCTCCAGGGTAATTTACATCTTTGGATCCCAGTACATTTTAAAAATTTAGGGTCTTTGTTGTGTTGAATAAAATGCTTTGAAACAGAGTGATTAGGGTAGCATTTGATAATATTTCTACAATGTTCTGCTAACCTTATTTTTCATTGAACAGTTAGTCTGTTCAACTAAATGTGAGTAACCACTTGTTTTTTTATCTTCTCACCTCTGGCATTTTATACTTTGAGCACCATTGTTGTTCCCGCTTTTATTTCCACATATGGTTCCCTAATCAAGAAAGAATACTAAGACCTCACGTATCCCATAAGTGGGGATTATACCACTGTACATTATCAACACTAGAGCTAAGTCCATAGCTCTTGAAAACGTGAGTAGGACCATATACTCTTTTATTGCTTCTACCCCTTTCGGGACATACTATACCATCAGTTGTTATTTTCTCATTTCATATGATGTACAAAGACGCATCTACACCACTCTGAAGAATCCCCCACTACAAAAGACTGTATTCACCTCTACAAGGATATACCTCGTTGTTTGATTCATCTACCAGTCAGACTATTTATTCTGGACTTCTATTTGTTTATTATCTATCATATATATTGCATTCTAGTCTGCCTATTCTGTGCTCTTTTAATTTATGTGGTTTGTAGTGGCGCTGCCTTTCTTTCTTTTTTCTGTACCATTTCTGTTGTAAGGCCTGTGAGGGAGCCCTACTTTTTAGGTGTGCTGCCACTTTTTAGTTATTTATTATTGTTTCTGTTGTATTTTGTATAGATAGAGAGCGCTGATCCATT
>OW240914.1:2817182-2835500 GCA_933207985.1 Pelobates cultripes | reverse complement strand
GTCTATGCGTTCCAACTATGAATTTATAAGCATCTCATAGCGAGCAATTGATGCTCAGAGGATAATAATATTGCAATTGTGAAAAGATTAAATTTAAAAAAAAAGAAATATAATTACATACATGTACATTAACAATATATGTATATTTCATATCAAAAAGAATAATGAATTGCATAAAAATGAAATACAATAGGGAAAGATGAACAATGCATCTCTCATCATTTTAATAAAGATTTTTTTTTATATATATTTCGTATGTATTTATGTAATGTGTCATTACGCACAAATAAAGTGAATATTTCCACTTGATGGCAATACTAAATTATTCATATTACCTTCTATTTAAAGATTCCCCGTTGATGGGAAAAAAAATAATTTAATATTTAAAAATGTGATGTAAATTAAGTATATAATTATTCAAATTTAATTAAACAAAAGGCTTTTATATCAAAAAAAGTCTTTTATATCAAAAACTTTTTATGAATCAAACAGAAACCCCGAAAACATAATAACGGAGCATGTGAAAACTATTAAGTGATAGTAAATTTGATTAATCGGTAAAAACTGAGTTTTCACCTATGAGTACAAAAAAAAAATATATATATATATAGATAGATAGATATAAATATGAAAAAAATAACTAAAAATAGAAAAAGAAGGAGAAAAAATTCCTTTTTTGAGGAGAGATGCAGATTCCTTTCGAAAAATCTAAATATGCCTCTTGAATTACCCAGTGATGTATTCTTTAATAAATAGTATGTGTTTGTGGGGAAGTTTGAATAACCAGCCAGCTAATCTACTCCAAAATGGAACATGGATACAGCGTAAAACTTCAAAGTTAGAAAAAAACTGAATGACTGCGTCTCAAATGTGCCCCTTCAACATCCACATACAGGGAGTGCAGAATTATTAGGCAAATGAGTATTTTGACCACATCATCCTCTTTATGCATGTTGTCTTACTCCAAGCTGTATAGGCTCGAAAGCCTACTACCAATTAAGCATATTAGGTGATGTGCATCTCTGTAATGAGAAGGGGTGTGGTCTAATGACATCAACACCCTATATCAGGTGTGCATAATTATTAGGCAACTTCCTTTCCTTTGGCAAAATGGGTCAAAAGAAGGACTTGACAGGCTCAGAAAAGTCAAAAATAGTGAGATATCTTGCAGAGGGATGCAGCACTCTTAAAAATTGCAAAGCTTCTGAAGCGTGATCATCGAACAATCAAGCGTTTCATTCAAAATAGTCAACAGGGTCGCAAGAAGCGTGTGGAAAAACCAAGGCGCAAAATAATTGCCCATGAACTGAGAAAAGTCAAGCGTGCAGCTGCCACGATGCCACTTGCCACCAGTTTGGCCATATTTCAGAGCTGCAACATCACTGGAGTGCCCAAAAGCACAAGGTGTGCAATACTCAGAGACATGGCCAAGGTAAGAAAGGCTGAAAGACGACCACCACTGAACAAGACACACAAGCTGAAACGTCAAGACTGGGCCAAGAAATATCTCAAGACTGATTTTCTAAGGTTTTATGGACTGATGAAATGAGAGTGAGTCTTGATGGGCCAGATGGATGGGCCGTGGCTGGATTGGTAAAGGGCAGAGAGCTCCAGTCCGACTCAGACGCCAGCAAGGTGGAGGTGGAGTACTGGTTTGGGCTGGTATCATCAAAGATGAGCTTGTGGGACCTTTTCGGGTTGAGGATGGAGTCAAGCTCAACTCCCAGTCCTACTGCCAGTTCTTGGAAGACACCTTCTTCAAGCAGTGGTACAGGAAGAAGTCTGCATCCTTCAAGAAAAACATGATTTTCATGCAGGACAATGCTCCATCATACGCGTCCAAGTACTCCACAGCGTAGCTGGCAAGAAAGGGTATAAAAGAAGAAAATCTAATGACATGGCCTCCTTGTTCACCTGATCTGAACCCCATTGAGAACCTGTGGTCCATCATCAAATGTGAGATTTACAAGGAGGAAAACAGTACACCTCTCTGAACAGTGTCTGGGAGGCTGTGGTTGCTGCTGCACGCAATGTTGATGATGAACAGATCAAAACACTGACAGAATCCATGGATGGCAGGCTTTTGAGTGTCCTTGCAAAGAAAGGTGGCTATATTGGTCACTGATTTGTTTTTGTTTTGTTTTTGAATGTCAGAAATGTATATTTGTGAATGTTGAGATGTTATATTGGTTTCACTGGTAATAATAAATAATTGAAATGGGTATATATTTGTTTTTTGTTAAGTTGCCTAATAATTATGCACAGTAATAGTCACCTGCACACACAGATATCCCCCTAACATAGCTAAAACTAAAAACAAACTAAAAACTACTTCAAAAATATTCAGCTTTGATATTAATGAGTTTTTTGGGTTCATTGAGAACATGGTTGTTGTTCAATAATAAAATTAATCCTCAAAAATACAACTTGCCTAATAATTCTGCACTCCCTGTATACCTGGCAAAGATACATACGGAGGTATTGCTGTACTCAGCCGACGTAGCTGAGCAACATATGAACTTGTCACGTCTCTTTTACAGCACTGTAACTTCACAAAATAGTGTCTAGCGTCATACATTGGGCATATTGTTTAACTCAGAAGATGTAACTGAGCATAATTTGGGGATTTTTATGACAGTGGTATGTGGCGAAACCAGCCTCGCCACTGTCCACTGGAGGAGCCTGGCTGCTCGCCTGCTCCCTTTAGACTATGGCCCAGCAGGTAAAACCTTTTATTTTCCCTGCAGAAAAGCGTATTCGTGCCTTTCTGCAGACTGTTAAAGCCATGCTACCCCAGATAGCTAAGCCATGGAGCCCAGCCATATACTGAAAGACTGTATGACAGACTTTGTCTCCATGGCGATTGAACTGTATGTACGTGATCTGCGCGCCATCCGGTAGTAGTGGGCGCTCAGATCTAAGCTATCTGGGGATAGGTAGAATGTGTATGTTCTATGCGATGAATGTAACAGTATGTAATTTTATGTCTTTTATTGTCCTTTGTCTGCCATGTGGCTAATGGAGTTTTGCCTCTGTCCTTGGAGATAATTGGATTATTTCCCAATTATCTCCAGGACAGAGAGGAGGGATTGTGATGCATTGTGGGAGTGTTTAAATGTGTATGTCTGTGATTGGTCAATGTCCAATATGTTTCCCAGTTTCCCATCTGGTCCCCTAGGGGAGTGTCCACCAGGTGGGAGACCTGCATAAAAACCGGGCAGATAGCCCCAGTAAATCAGTTCTGCTTGACCTCAAAATAAAGTGTCGTCTCGTTATTGGGGGAATTGGATTGTATGCTGATTGCCAGGAGTGTAAGCTGATTGTATGCTTTTCCTGTTCAGCTGCTTACAGCATTCATATGCTTGAGAGCATTCGTATGCTTCTCCGGTTCGGTAGTTGTGGTGTCTGCTGTAGTGCTTGGAGTCCTCAGGAAGCGCTAGGAGCATCCTTCAACGGAGGTACCTAGTCGGGGTGCCAGGTGGTCCATTACATGGTACATATTGTTACGGTACCTCCAGTAATAAATGCACAAACCGCCGTTTAGTGAATGCTCCCCGTTCGCAATAATGTGGTCTGGTAGCGTATGCAGTATAACCATGCGAACCGCCAGCTAGGGAACACTCCAAACTCCTGAACGGTACCTGTACGGCTCCTTCCCTTCACGAGCTCCAAATGCACGAATCGCCAATAGCAGCCGAACGGCAAATAATCCCAATAAGCAGTCTCTAGTCGCCGGTAATAAAATCCCCCCAATAACGAGACCAAGCTCCGCTTTGAGGGTAAAACACGAACTGAGTTTACTGTGGGCTACCTGCCCGTATTTATGCAGGTCTCCCACTTGGTGGACACTCCCCTAGGGGACCAAATGGGAGACTAGAATTACAGAAGGACATGGGGACATTCCAGACATACATCCCCACAATATTGGGCGATTGCGGCATTGGACGATGGGCGGAAGTAGAAGGTCCGATATGTCGATTCTCGGGGCCAATCTGCAGTTTGTAGAATATCTGACAGAGATGCGCATGCTAGGAACGCTGATGATGCCGCTGCCCCTCGAACGGAGTGTGCACCAAAGGAAGAGTCTATTCCGGCTAGGGAGAGAAGCCATTTGATCCATCTGGCCAATGTGGTGACTGAAACCGGACCCTGTGGGTTGACATATGACACCAATAGTTGTCGCGCTGTCGGTGGGCGTAAGCCTCTGTTGCCGCTACATATGCTCGTAGAGCTTTAACTACACACAGCTGAGGATCCGTGTTGAAGAATGGATAGAACACCGATGATGAGTTGGATTTAGTTCGTCGTGAGATGTGGAATGTGACTCCCTCCGGGTCAATGGAAAAAGCGTCGCTGTCGAACGCCCGGACGTCTGCCACTCTCCGGAAGGAAACCATGCACAACAAGAAGGAGAATTTGGCCGTCAGTTGTTTTAAGGATAGAAGTTCGTTGGTGGGCCAGTTCCTCAGAAAATGAAGGACGATATCCACATCCCATAAGTGCTGGCATTTAGGTGTTGGAGGCCTCCTTAATTTGATGCCCCGTAGTAGACGACATATCAGTGGATCCTGTCCGACCGCCCTTCCTTGGGACGGTATGTGTGCTGCCGAGATAGCCGATCTCATAACGTTGATAGTGCGATATGATTTGCCTTCCTTGAAGAGAGACGAGAGGAAATTCATGATGTCCGAAACAGGGGTTGTAAAGGGATCCAGATCCCGTCCCATGCACCAACTGGTCCAAGCTCGCCATGCGGATAGGTAACTCTTTCGTGTTCCCGGGGCCCAGGAATCCCATAGGAGGTCCTTAGCTGTTGTCGATAATTTGTTGGTAAACCAAGATCCTCTGAAAGAGTCCAGGCTACCAAGGATAGGCGTCCGTCTAACACCATTGGGTGTGTGTTCCCTGCCGGGTCTCTGAGTAGCATGTCGTCATTCGGCAGGAGAATCGGGTCCTGGTAAGACAATTTGAGAAGGTCCGGGAACCAGGGTTGACTCGGCCAGAGAGGCATCAGTAGGGTTAGCCGCACTATTCGTCTTCGCAGATGGTGGAGAACTCTCGCAATCATGGCGAATGGGGGAAAAGCGTACGCCCCTTGTCGTGGCCAGTGTTGGGTGAAGGCGTCTACGGCCAAGCATTCCGGATCTGGGAGCAAGCTGTAGAACTGTGGTACCTGGTGGTTGTTGCGTGAGGCAAACAGATCCAGTATAAAGGGTCCTTTCTGCTCGTGTAGGTGAGCGAATAACCGCGGGTTCAACTGTCAGTCGCCAGTGTCGGGAGTACCAGTCCTCCGTAAGGTTCAACTCCCCTGGTAGGTGTTCTGCGCGTATCGTGATGTTGCGCGGGAGACAGTAGTCGAAGATTTCCTTAGTCAGATGTACCAGAGTTCGTGATCGGGTACCCCCCAAATGATTGATGTACCGCACTGCCGATATGTTGTTCATTTGTAACAGTATACTGCAGTTGGATTGTCCTTTTGTGAGACTGCGTATAGCAAAAGATCCCGCTAGTAGTTCGAGGCAATTGATGTGCATCGATAGTTCTTGTGGTGTGCATGTTCCTCCTGTGGATGTTTCTCCATCCGTGGTGCCCCATCCCATGTGACTCGCGTCCGATTCCAGGATGAAGTCCGGTTGGTTGCCGAAGATGGCCCGACCATTCCACGCTTGCATACAATGGAGCCACCATTCGAGTTCTTGATATACTTCTTCCGACAGTGGAACCGGTTGATTGTATGTGGGGTTTCATTACAGGAGGCTGGCTTTCAGTCGTTGCATGGCACGGTAGTGAAGGGGCCCCAGAAATATGGCCTGTATCGATGAGGATAGGAGGCCCACGATCCGTGCCAGTTGACGGAGCGGGATGGAGTCTAATTTGAGAACCCTGCGGATCTCTCTCTTGATGGCCGTCACTTTGGCGGACAGGAGGTGGAGAGTGCAGGACATGGAATCGATCTCGAAGCCCAGGAATTGGATTTTCTGTACGGGTTTCATTGCGGATTTGGCCTTGTTGACGATGAAGCCCAAGGATTCTAATAGTCGTACCGTATATGTGGTATGCTGTACGGCCAGTTCCCTCGTTCTGCAGAATAAGAGAATGTCGTCCAGATAAATTATGCATCTGATCCCATGGTTTCAACATTTTTGTGAAGCACCATGGTGCCGAGCTCAGTCCGAAAGGGAGGCACGTGAATTGCCATGGAGAGGAACCGGAGAAAGGGGCGGCTGTCCACGTGGATTGGGATCGATAAGTATGCGTCTTTGAGGTCTAGACGCGTAAACCAATCTTTTTCTTGGAGGAGGTCCCTCAGTAAGTGTATGCCCTCCATTTTGAAGTGGCGGTAGGTCACATGCGCGTTCAGGTCTCTTAAATTGATCACTGGCCTGAAATCCCCAGTCTTCTTGCGAACGAGGAACATATTGCTGAAGAAGCCTCCTCGTGTGTGCGCAGGTTGTATAGCGCCCTTCTTGTGTATGCACAGTCTTTAAAAGTAAATTAATTCCAGGCACTTTATTTGTAAATCCACATAGGAGACAACAGTAAATGAAAAAAACAACAATGTAACAAAATCCCAATAAACAAAAACCTAGCTCGTCTGAGCACTAACTAACTTCAGATTCCCTATCTTTCAGGGGTTAAACTATAACAAATAATACTGGTTTCACCAGTTAGCTCTCAGCACTCCAGTGTTTAGTCATCCTGCTGCTTCCAGCCCTTCAAGAGAGAAACAAACATTCTCCCCTTACCTGCCTAGCAGGGAGGGGTTTATTCCCACTGCTGCAGCTGATTACCTGCAGCTGAGCAGTGGGTTGGAGACAGTCCAAAAACCCTGGCCTGGATCTATGTCTCCCAAGAAAACCGCTAAACTGCGGAGTGGAGCACTGGCCCACCCTGCTCTCCAAATGCTCCACCCCAGGGGCCCATAACTAAATATTCATTTCAGTTATATACACACAGACACACACACTCCCCCTGGGGTTAAAAATCATATGCCTCTCTGAACAATTCAGTCAAAATATAAACTCCCTCACAGACCACCCCATTCACCTTTGTTCGTATTTCGATTCGGTATCCGTTGACCGTCTGCAATACTCAAGCGTCCGCGGACAGTTGGGCCCACTTCTGGGAAAAAAGAGAAACACGGCCTGCAATCATGGTTAGTTGTGGCATTGAGCAACAGTGGTCTCTTACCTGTTGGGAAGCGTGCGCAGGTGCGTCCACGACCGCCTCGTCCTCTGTCTGTGCCCCTTTGGTAGTAGGGGTAGGGTTGCTTAGCTCCGGTGCCCTGATAATTTTGTTGTGGGTAGAATTGGTGTTGGTAACCCATGCGAGGGCCTGATGGTCAGAATCAGCTGGCGGCACGGCCCCGTTGCCGACCAGCCCTGGAAAAAACATCCTTCGTGGAGGTACCTCGGAAGACCTTGCGCATGGATGTGCGGGCCCTATTATTGTGCATGGATGTGCGGGCCCTACTATTCAGTGAGGTAAATATGTTGACGTGTTTATTCAGCTCTTTCATAAAGGCTTCACCAAAGAGTTTGCCGTGTGCCTGTGGGCCCAGTTCCTTTACCCCCAGATCAGCCAGTTTGGGGTCTATGCGGAAAAGTGCTGCGCGGCGCCGCTCTGTTGAGAGGGCCGCATTCGTATTACCGAGGAAACAGAAGCCCCTCTGGGCCCATTCTCGGATATCATGTGCCCACTCGCGCACCATGTCCGCTGTAAAGGAGTCCGCTCTGGCGTAGGCATCATCCGCCAGGTACATAACTCGGGCCAACGGCCCCATCGTGTCCAGGAGCTTGTCTTGCGCCCCTTTAAAGCTCTTTTCGATTCCGCTACGCGGGTCGCGGCCCCCTGGCTCCATGAACGTCAGCATGAGCTGATCAAACTCCAGTGTAAAGGACACCTTGTCTGGCAGAGTCAGTCTGGGGCACTCCGCCCCCATCCTCTTCCGTATATGCTTTTCCAGGGGCTTACGTATCCAAAAATGCATAAACCGGAGAAGGTGATCAGGTGGGGCCTATTCCCCAGAGCAGGGGTGGCGAATGTTCCTGGGGTCAAACATTCTCTGACCCGTGGTATCTAGGAATATCTCTTGTTCCTGTGTGGTTGTGGTGGAGGGTTCCGCGTCTGGGGCTCACCCAGGAATGTCTCCGTGACATAGGCGTTGGAGCCCCAACCGCCTTCGTCAGAATCAGAGGCTTCTGCCTGCCACTCATCCAAGATGGAGAGGGAGTGGGGCATATCTTTCTCCTCATCCGAGGACACCTCCCCAGTGTACGTGGGAGTTATAGTCATACTGCTTACTGCGCTTTAATGGCGTCTTGCCTTTGAAGGCAGCCTTTTTGCACCCCTCGCCCTTCCAGTGGCGTTTTGCCGGGCGGATTTTCTCTTTAGAGGAGTCATCCGACTCATCTGAGTCCTCGTTGTTCTGGTGTTGCTTGCTAGCCAACATGGTAGATTCAGTGGTTGCAGGTATTGCCTTTGCTAATGCCTTTTCTAAGGAAGCAGCCAAAGCCGCGTTGATCATGGCCTGAAGCTCACTAGTATTAAGTGTGTCTTCCATTGTATGGGCACTAACAGGCACAGGTATAGGAGTCAGAGGTGAGGGACCGTGTGGGAGGGACTCAGGCAGGCCCTAATTCACTACCATTTAGTGTGTAAATTGCTTGTGCATTCTTAACCCCGAAGTGCATAACTTTGCATTTCTCTACGTTAAATTTCATCTGCCAATCCCCCAATCTATCCAAATCCCTCTGCAGCAAATCAATATCCTGCTCACATTTTATTACTTTACAAAGTTTTGAGTCATCTGCAAACACTGATACATGGCTTTCAATGCCTATTTCAAGATCATTTATAAACATGTTAAATAGAAGCGGTCCCAAAACAGAACCCTGAGGGACACCACTTACCACTTTTGTCCAGCCTGAAAATTTACCATTAATGACAACTCGTTGTACTCTATCCTTAAGCCAATATTCTACCCAAGAACAAGAATTTTCATCTAGACCAATTTCTTTTAGTTTGAAGACTAACCTATTGTGAGGAAGCATTTCAAATGCCTTGGATACCATCCACTGCAACACCCTGATCTATACTTCTACTCTTCATAGAATGCAATTAGGTTAGTTTGACATGACCTATGTTTCATAAAACTGATTGGGAAATAAACATGAATTATTTTTCTGTATAATTGTTTGTCTTTGAATTCTCCCAGCATCAGATAATGTTGTGTTAATTCAGCAGCAGGATATGCGGGTCACAGAGGACAGCAAGAGGAATTATTAGGAGGGGACTGACAGAACAGCGAGGATTGAAAGGATATTGGTGGACATTGATTAGCCAAAATGAGGAGATTGATCGGATAATGGTTGACATTGATTAGCCAAAATGAGGAGATTGATAGGATATTGGTGGACATTGATTAGCCAAAATGAGGAGATTGATAGGATATTAGTGGACATTGATTAGCCAAAATGAGGAGATTGATAGGATATTGGTGGACATTGATTAGCCAAAATTAGGAGATTGATAGGATAATGGTGGACATGGATCAGTCAAAATGAGGAGATTGATAGGATATTAGTGGACATTGATCAGTCAAAATGAGGAGCTTGATAGGATATTGGTGGACAATGATTAGCCAAAATGAGGAGATTGATCGGATAATGGTTGACATTGATTAGCCAAAATGAGGAGATTGATAGGATATTGGTGGACATTGATTAGCCAAAATGAGGAGATTGATAGGATATTAGTGGACATTGATTAGCCAAAATGAGGAGATTGATAGGATATTGGTGGACATTGATTAGCCAAAATTAGGAGATTGATAGGATAATGGTGGACATGGATCAGTCAAAATGAGGAGATTGATAGGATATTGAAGGAATTGAAGAACTGCGGAGATACTGATAGGACATTGGTTGATTTATAGCATATTGGTTAATTAATAGGATATTGGGAATTGATATGACATTGGTTGATTTATAGGATGTTAATTATTGATAGGACAATGGTTGATTGATAGGATATTAGGAATTGATAGGAAATTAGTTGATTGATTGGATATTGGTTGATTGATAGGACGTTGATAGGACATTGGGAATTGATAGGAAATTAGTTGATTGATTGGATATTGGTTGATTGATAGGACGTTGATAGGACATTGGGAATTGATAGGACATTGGGAATTGATAGGACATCGGTTGATTGGTAGGCCATTGGGGAATTAATAGGACATTGAGGTGAGGATTTTAAACAAAAAGCTAATATTGTGTGTGACGAAAGCACCTTCGTCACTGGGATTTGGAGAGGCCTGCTTGCCAGCCTCTTGTGACTATGGCCCCTGGGATATATTTGCCTTTAAAAACACTATTTGGACATATTGGATTTTAAAGGCACTGTTTCTGCCCCTTGGACTTTTAACTGGAACAGATTCAAACATGTGGAGGTGGCCATCTTAAATTGTCCAGCAGTGTTTTGCTGTCGAGTGTATGGAACTGTTTTGGGCATGGGACCATGTGCACGGTGGGGCAAAAATAAGACTTCCAGGAAATTCCTGAACCCCTGAACCGATCTGGGTGATTTTTGGATATGTTGTTCACCCAGATCGGGGCTAGCAGGGGATATGTTGTATTTTGGGGTACTTTTTGGGGTTTGTAAAAATGCATGTTTTTTTCTGCTTAGAGTTAATCGAGTTAGTCTATTGTCTTAGTTAATTGTATCACAGGCAGAGGGGAGGGATTGTATGCTGTATGTGGGAGTGTCGAACATTGTTGTATTGTTCTGATTGGTTTGTGTGCCTGTGTTCCATCAGGTCCAGGGGGTGTGCCTCTGGCCTGAGGAATTGTATAAATTGTGAGTGCTGGCTTGCATTAAACAGACCTGTTCTACCCTTCATGAAGTCTTGGCTCATGTTTTGGGGATTGGAGAACTACAATCTGGGGATTGCTATAATCACTATACTCCCCAGAGTATAATCACTAGCTCTTGTAAGAGCTGTTCCTGTTCCTGCTCTCTGGTTTGCAAGAGAGGTCTACCTACTGGAAGCTGGACCCTGGTCTTGGATCCAGAGTGGGTGTAAGACGGCGAGACCCCAACCAAGCTGCGGAGGTTTGTGGGGTCTGCGGTGGTTATGGTGTCTAGTGGTGTGCTTGGAGCCCTCGGAAAGCACTAGAAGCTTGGAAGGTACCCAATGGAAGGTACCCAGTCGGGGTGCCAGGTGATCCGTTACATTGTGTACGGAGAGAGCTGAGTCTATTAGAGGAGCTCAGTCTATAGAATGAACTCAGTCAGTAGGAAAACTCAACATTTAAAGGAGCTCAGTTTATGAAGGAACTTAGTCTATGAAGGAGCTCAGTTTATGAAGGAACTCAGTCTATGATGGAGCTCAGTTTATGAAGGAGCTCAGTCTATAAAGGAATTCAATCTATGAAGAAACACGGTCGGTCTGTAGGGAACCCCAGTATATAAAGGAGCTCAGTTTGCAGAATGAGCAAAGTCTATGAAGGAACTCAATCTATAAAGGAGCTCAGTCTATTAAGGAATTTAGTCTATAAAGGAGCTCAGTTTATAGAAGGAGCTCTGTCTATTTGTGACTATTTAAGGTCTGGCCCAAGGTGGCTGCATATAACAATTTACAGATAATCCAGAGTAATAGACCAGGACAAGGGTAAATAGGATCCCTGTGAGCAATATGAGGTGCATGAAATGTGTGTGAAATGGGACAGGATGGTCACAGCTCAGTGCATTGTTTCTCTACAAAATAAAGAAATATAGATAATAAAATTATGAACTCTGTGACTTCTCTAATAGTAGAAACAAGATAGATAAACTTCCTGAAATTTCTGCTGGATTCGCGCTTTCATAACAAAGAGTGATAACGCCACGCAGACCTTCTTCCTTCATGATAAAAAGTCCTTCGTGAGCATCCACTTGATCGAAGCACTGACAGACAAGGAGGAGACTCGCACAGTAAGTTTGTAACTGGGGTTCATAATACGATAATATAAAACAATTCAGGATATTAAAACAAAAAGTACTTTATAGAGAGGGCTGTATCTTATTGCATGGCATGTACCATCACCAACAAACTGGTATGTTTTCTTACTATCTAAATTACCGGAGTTCTATATATCAAGGTAGCACTGTATATAGGGTATTACTGTACGTTAAGGGTAGTTCTGCATAGTGAGGGTAGCACTGTATATAGGGTATTACTGTACGTTAAGGGTAGTTCTGCATAGTGAGGGTAGCACTGTATATAGGGTATTACTGTACGTTAAGGGTAGTTCTGCATAGTGAGGGTAGCACTGTATATAGGGTATTACTGTACGTTAAGGGTAGTTCTGCATATTGGGGGTAGCACTGTATATATCGGGTATTACTGTACGTTAAGGGTAGTTCTGCATATTGGGGGTAGCACTGTATATAGGGTATTACTGTACGTTAAGGGTAGTTCTGCATATTGAGGGTAGCACTGTATATAGGGTATTACTGTACGTTAAGGGTAGTTCTGCATATTGAGGGTAGCACTGTATATAGGGTATTACTGTACGTTAAGGGTAGTTCTGCATATTGAGGGTAGCACTGTATATAGGGTATTATTGTACGTTAAGGGTAGTTCTGCATATTGAGGGTAGCACTGTATATAGGGTATTACTGTACGTTAAGGGTAGTTCTGCATATTGAGGGTAGCACTGTATATAGGGTATTACTGTACGTTAAGGGTAGTTCTGCATAGTGAGGGTAGCACTGTATATAGGGTATTACTGTACGTTAAGGGTAGTTCTGCATAGTGAGGGTAGCACTGTATATAGGGTATTACTGTACGATAAGGGTAGTTCTGCATAGTGAGGGTAGCACTGTATATAGGGTATTACTGTACGTTAAGGGTAGTTCTGCATAGTGAGGGTAGCACTGTATATAGGGTATTACTGTACGTTATGGGTAGTTCTGCATAGTGAGGGTAGCACTGTATATAGGGTATTACTGTACGTTAAGGGTAGTTCTGCATAGTGAGGGTAGCACTGTATATAGGGTATTACTGTACGATAAGGGTAGTTCTGCATAGTGAGGGTAGCACTGTATATAGGGTATTACTGTACGTTAAGGGTAGTTCTGCATAGTGAGGGTAGCACTGTATATAGGGTATTACTGTACGTTAAGGGTAGTTGTGCATAGTGAGGGTAGCACTGTATATAGGGTATTACAGTACGTTAAGGGTAGTTCTGCATATTGGGGGTAGCACTGTATATAGGGTATTATTGTACGTTAAGGGTAGTTCTGCATAGTGATGGTAGCACTGTATATAGGGTATTACTGTACGTTAAGGGTAGTTCTGCATAGTGAGGGTAGCACTGTATATAGGGTATTACTGTACGTTAAGGGTAGTTCTGCATAGTGAGGGTAGCACTGTATATAGGGTATTACTGTACGTTAAGGGTAGTTCAGCATAGTGAGGGTAGCACTGTATATAGGGTATTACTGTACGTTAAGTGTAGTTCTGCATAGTGAGGGTAGCACTGTATATAGGGTATTACTGTACGTTAAGGGTAGTTCTGCATAGTGAGGGTAGCACTGTATATAGGGTATTACTGTACGTTAAGGGTAGTTCTGCATAGTGAGGGTAGCACTGTATATAGGGTATTACTGTACGTTAAGGGTAGTTCTGCATAGTGAGGGTAGCACTGTATATAGGGTATTACTGTACGTTAAGAGTAGTTCTGCATAGTGAGGGTAGCACTGTATATAGGGTATTACTGTACGTTAAGGGTAGTTCTGCATAGTAAGGGTAGCACTGTATATAGGGTATTACTGTACGTTAAGGGTAGTTCTGCATAGTGAGGGTAGCACTGTATATAGGGTATTACTGTACGTTAAGGGTAGTTCTGCATAGTGGGGGTAGCACTGTATATAGGGTATTACTGTACGTTAAGGGTAGTTCTGCATATTGATGGTAGCACTGTATATAGGGTATTACTGTACGTTAAGGGTAGTTCTGCATAGTGAGGGTAGCACTGTATATAGGATATTACTGTACGTTAAGTGTAGTTCTGCATATTGGGGGTAGCACTGTATATAGGGTATTACTGTACGTTAAGGGTAGTTCTGCATATTGAGGGTAGCACTGTATATAGGGTATTACTGTACGTTAAGGGTAGTTCTGCATAGTGAGGGTAGCACTGTATATAGGGTATTACTGTACGTTAAGGGTAGTTCTGCATAGTGAGGGTAGCACTGTATATAGGGTATTACTGTACGTTAAGGGTAGTTCTGCATAGTGAGGGTAGCACTGTATATAGGGTATTACTGTACGTTAAGGTAGTTCTGCATAGTGAGGGTAGCACTGTATATAGGGTATTACTGTACGTTAAGGGTAGTTCTGCATAGTAAGGGTAGCACTGTATATAGGGTATTACTGTACGTTAAGGGTAGTTCTGCATAGTGAGGGTAGCACTGTATATAGGGTATTACTGTACGTTAAGGGTAGTTCTGCATAGTGAGGGTAGCACTGTATATAGGGTATTACTGTACATTAAGGGTAGTTCTGCATATTGATGGTAGCACTGTATATAGGGTATTACTGTACGTTAAGGGTAGTTCTGCATATTGAGGGTAGCTCTGATTATTGGAGATAGCCCTGTATATTGAGGTATATCTAGATATTGGAGGTTCTGTGTATTGTGTGTAGATCTCTGTATATTGAGGTAGTTCTCTATATTGAGGTAGTTCTCTATATTGAGGGTGATTCTGTATATTGGGGTAGTTCTGTATATTGTGTGTAGATCTCTGTATATTGAGGTAGTTCTGTATATAGAGGGTATGTATATTGGGGTGATTCTGTATATTGGAGGTTAGTTCTGTATATTAAGGGTAGCTCTGTATATTAAGGGTAGTTCTGTATATTGAGGCCATTCTGTATATTGGGGTAGTTTTGTATATTGGGAGTATTCTGTCTATTCAAGGTAGTTCTGTATATTGAGGTAGTTCTGTATATTGGGGGTAATTCTGTATGCTGAGGTAGTTATGTATATTGGGGGTAGTTCTGTATATAGAGGGTAGTTCTCTATATTGGGGGTAATTCTGTATATTGGGGTAGTTCTGTACATTGAGAGTAGTTCTGTATATTGAGGTAGTTCTGTATATTGGGGTAGTGCTGTATATTGAGGTAGTTCTGTATATTGGGGTAGTTCTGTACATTGAGAGTAGTTCTGTTTATTGGGGTAGTTCTGTATATTGAGGGTAGTTCTGTATATTGAGGGTAGTTCTGTATATTGGGGTAGTGCTGTATATTGGGGTAGTTCTGTATATTGGGGGTAGTGCTGTACATTTGGGGTAGTTCTGTATATAGAGGGTAGTTAAGTATATTGGGGTAGTTCTGTATATTGGGGTAGTTCTGTACATTGTGGGTATTTTTGTATATTGTGGTAGTATTGGGAGTAGTTCTGTATTTTGGGTGTAGTTCTCTATATTGGGGTAAGTATATATATATATTGTTGTTAGAACATTTGAGAAAAAATTAGGTTTATAAGTAAATGAAATACTCTATGTTAATAGATGGTAATGGAATGCCGTATAATAATAGATGGTAATAGAATGCCATATGGTAAGAGATGGTAATGGAATGCCATATGGTAATAGATGGTAATGGAATGCAGTATGGTAATGGAATGCCGTATGATAATAGATGGTAATGGAATGTCATATGGTAATAGATGGTAATGGAATGCCGTAGGGTAATAGATGGTAATGGAATTCCATATGGTAATAGATTGTAATGGAATGCCGTATGGTAAGAGAGTGTTAATGGAATGCCGTATGGTTATGGATGGTAATGGAATGCCTTATGGTAATAGATGGGAATAGAATGCAGTATGGTAACAGATGGTAATGGAATGCCATATGGTAATAGATGGTAATGGAATGCCATATGGTAATAGATGGCAATGGAATGTTGTATTGTAATAGATGGTAATGGAATGCAGTATGGTAATAGATGGTAGTGGAATGCCGTATGGCAATACATGGTAATGGAATGCCGCACGGTAATAGATGGTAATGGAATGCCGTATGGTAATAGATGGTAATGGAATGCAGTATGGTAATAGATGGTAATGGAATGCCATATTGTAATAGATGGTAATGGAATGCAGTATGGTAATAGATGGTCATGGAATGCAGTATGGTAATAGATGGTAATGGAATGCCGCATTGTAATAGATGGTAATGGCATGCCGTATGGTAATAGATGGTGATGGAATGCCATATGGTAATAGATGGTAATAAAATGCCATATGGTAATAGATGGTAATGGAATGCCATATGGTAATAGATGGTCATGGAATGCCGTATGGTAATAGATGGTAATGGAATGCCGCACGGTAATAGGTGGTAATGGAATGCCGTATGGTAATAGATGGTAATGGAATGCCGTATGGTAATACATGATAATGGAATGCTGTATGGTAGTAGGTGGTAATGGAATGGATTTAGATTCTTGCTAAATCTTATTCAATTGTATACTAACTCTACATTTCTATGTAAGTGATTGTATAATGTTCCCTGTAATAAATAGTTTTCTTTCCCAGGTAATGTCTAAGGAATATACAGACATCCAGTGTCTTGATTTGGATAACAATTCTGGGAACAGTAAAGGTAAACTGAGAATGAGATATGGAGGGAATGAAGGAGTTATTAGTGATATTGGGCCAATGAAAAGCAAATATCAATTGGGATATTGTACCTAACGTGTCAAATTCCACAGGTCTACGTATTGTAGATTATAATAAGATAAACTATGGGGGGATAATTTTGCTGATCTCCTGAATATCGGAAAGTAATAGAGATGGGGTTATAAGATTTTATCATTACATAGGGTTGGCTGCTTGGTAGTGCACCGTTCCATAATCAGGTCATCGGACATGGAGGTGGCAGCTTAAATTAAACCTTTTATGGATAATGATCCCCTGCTCGGTATGTATTATCGGGGACCTCTGGATTCAGTGATTTTCCTTTTAATGCCCCGTTACGGGTACCTCGCTATATGTTTTTAAAAGATCAGAACACTCAGTAAGGAACAAAATCATTTTCAGAAAAAAAAAAATCACATTTATAACAAAAAATGGAAATAATGTCCTTATATTATAACAGGGAGAATGCAGCCACCATTGATTGATTATCTACTCTATGTCAGCCCACCTTCGGAAGTCCATCTAAGCAGCCTGTTATAACAACTGCTCCAGACACAATGCCAGTTACTAGCGTCAATTATACAAATTCCAAGTACAAACATTACCCTACATTTTGCGTCCTCATTTAACCAGAATATTTCAGGGGCTACCTGTGTACCTATCACCATATTGCTTAGATTTTATTATATACTTATATTATATTTATACCTAGAAGCAATAGGTGTGGGTTCATCAGAAGTTGGTAGGTGCTGAATTTAATGACTACCTACAAGTGATCACAGTTTAATGGGTCTTTCTTTGTGTTGCACATCTCCACAGTTTTCAAGATGAGTAACTGGTCCCCCCCTCCATCCTCAAGACTTCTGACAGGTCTGTGCTCACTGTGTGCCGTATTCCTCCTTCTCATCATCATCCTTATTGTGGCGCTAAGAAGTAAGTGTGGCAGGACCTCTGCCTGTTCATAAATTGTTATATTCTGTGTGTTTCCCTACCCTTTTGTATAAATGTGCCCACTCCCCGTCCAGGAGGTCTTCATGCATTCACCTCCCGAATGGGGACCACCCCGATCCCTCATTTAGAATGTTAGTTTAGAGCATTCACACTTCGCAACAAGGTGTCAAACCACAAACCGCAGTGAAACCATTGGAGCGTGCCGCCACTGGGTGGCCGCCATTTTGCTTAGACGAACACCATCCAGGGGAAGCATTCGCGGATTGCTTCCCACCTCGTTCATTTCCTGAACGAGAACCTCCCCAGTGCTCCTTGGAATGTTCGCATTAATCAATTACAATGGCGGGTTTGGCGGGCTATCTGTACCTAGGAAACAAAGAGGCAGGAGGGTTTCCTGCGTTGTGATTCCCAGGTATAGAGGCTCATGGGAGGAAGAACCTGAGTGACAGGCTTTCTAAGCCTGGAAGACAAAGGGACAACGATCCCCCTCTACCACGCTTTGGCTCCCAGGCATGAAGGATCCTGGGAATTAGACCCCCTATCATGGGAAAATGGAATCCCTGTGCTTGGGTGGCGAGAACAGGGGACAAAGAGACTGGAGTTCCTTTTCTGCTGTAAGACCACTGGGAGGGGGAGGACCCTGGGAGGGGACATTGTCGTAGTGTGGTGGACA
>OW240914.1:2783960-2817082 GCA_933207985.1 Pelobates cultripes | reverse complement strand
CCCCTTACATGGGGATAAGTATAAAGTCGAGTGTGGCAAATAAAGTGTTGTTGTACCCGCAGGACTGTGTGTATTCCGGTTATTGGAAGGGAAATGGGTCTCTGTATACTTTATACATTTCTATTCCAGGTGAAGGAGGTGGTTTAGCGAAGTCAACTGGCCTAGTAGTCTCGGTCTCACTTCAGTAAGTGTCACTCAAACCCAGGGAACTCTCACTACTTACTCACACTCATTGTATTAGGGACGATAACTGCTAGAATTCCCTTCTATTCTTCATCACTCTCTGTTTTTGGCATTGATCAGTGGTTTTCCGATGGATGAGTTTCTATGGCCGTTACATTATACCAACACATGCGGTAGGCTGCCATACAAGTCTTCTTCTCTTTAATCAGCAGAAAACACACATTATGAGTGAATGGATGAATGTACTAAATACATGTTATTACGGCTGGTATCGTCAGCTCACTAGACATTGAGGTAAATGACTGCTACCACCAATCTAAACTGTTACCTCTAGATCAGTGGCACCTCTAGGGCAACTGGGAGACATAGAAAGCTTTACATAGATGCAGTATTTCACTGAGTTGAGTGAGGCCTGAGAGTGGTAGGTGTTTCACTGCAGGATAGTTCTGCAGAGGTTTTATCAAAAGTAAATTCTGGAAAGATGAGAAGGAACCTATGGACAAAAGTGGACATCTTTTGGTTTAGACATCACATTTATCAAGGTCCGTCACTAACAGGCATGACGTACACATAGTTACATTGATATACAGTGATATAGGTTGGAAAAAGACTCAAGCCCATCAAGTTCAGCCTTTTACATATCCATATTACTGCTGTGTACCCCAAAAAAAGGTAAAGACCCAATTTGATGTGATTTCCAATTTTGGGGATAAACAATTTCTTTATGTCCTCAAACTGGCGATAAGATTTCTCCTTCGATCGACAAGCTGTTGCCCCACATACTAACTATTATATCCTAGACAGGGATAGGCAACCTTCGGCACTCCAAATGTTGTGGACTACATCCCTCATAATGTTCTTACACCCATAATGGTAGCAAAGCATCATGGGAGGTGTAGTCAAAAACATATTGTCACGTATTCATCCGCTTATAGAAATGTGGTTAATGACATTTACTGTCCACACAGGAAAAGTTGTGCCGAGCAGCAACCTAATCCACAGAAGGGTTAATGCTGAGCAGCAATTATGCAAATGAAACCTGGTAACTGACTTTGGGGTCAAAGGCCGGTTACAGCCTATCAGAACTAAAGGAGGGGTATTTAGGCCCAGTTCTCAGCCTGCTCAGTGCCCTGTCGTGGTTTCCCTTGTGGTTGTCTGAGAGCGCGTACCTGTTTATAGTTTTCTACCTGGTTTTTGACTTTGGCTTTGTTTATTGACTTCTCTATATTCTGGTATCCTGATTCCTGTCTTTCCTCATCGCTGTGTCCCTTTCTGTGTTCCCTGACCTCGGCTAGTATTTTTGACTATTCTTTGTTCGTTAAATCCGGCCATTCTAAGGACCGGTAATACGTTACTTATTTGTCATTCGTGCTGTACAGTTCTACGTGCTGGATCAAACAGTAATCCTGACACATATGGAGTGCCGAAGGTTGCCTATGCTTGTCCTAGAATATTCAGTGATATATCTGTACAGAATATGATAAAACATAAAACAACCGCTGTAGGCAGAGAAATCGGCTTCTTTATTGATATTACTATAAGGAACTTATTTCCACTACTCTAGGTGGAATCTCCTTTCATCAAGTCTTAATCAGTGACATGTTATCCTTTGCACAGTTCGTTTAATGAACATATTACCAGAAATCTGTGTGTACTGGCCCTGCATGTATTTGTATAATGTTATGATATTCCTCACTGTCACCTTTCTTAATGTACAGGTTAAAATTCATAGTTAAAGTGTAAGTTTCCCAATTAACTTTGTAGCCTACTTCTGCCCTCTGATATATAACATCCTTCATTAAAACAGGTATCCAAAACTTGCACCTTATATTGTTTTATAAAGGAAAAATGGTAACTAACAACTCTTGTATACATGAAAAATATTCTACTGGCCTTAGTAACTGCTTCCTGACATTATAGCCTAGTCTGTTGTCTTTAGCAATTCCCGATTCCTTTTATTTAGACTTAGAGCCATTTGGGATATGTGCTGTTTGTACATTTCTCACCCAAAAATGCATTTTCTACAGTAAATCTCTTCTGCTTCGCTGCCCGGCACTCTAATTTGGCAAAATTTCTCTGCAGCGACCTGGGAAATTCTATTTTATTATAATATGACTAATATTATTAATAGGTAGTTACCTGGGCTCCGCCTGCTATGAAAATTTGCAGAAAGAATAGGTCTACTCCCCTGGAGCTTTTTCAGATGATAGCTCGCTGTTGTACTCACAAAGCTGAGATCACCGTGTAGCTAATCCAATAATGGACTTGGAAAGTGGAGAACTCACGTCTTGCAAGGAAGGTCAATCATCATTGCTCCAACAGCTTAACACAAAAATTAGGAACATTTTCACCCATTAGAGCTGCTGACATAATGTGTCGTTGTGACAGAACCATCTGTCTGCTTGTATTTTAATTGCATTCGTCTGTTTGTCTCCCGTTCGTATGAATGGCTGGTTTCTATAGCCCAGCCATTCGAATGACTCTTTTTCCCGAACAAACCTGCCGAATGGACGGCCACCCAGGAGAGAAGTGTGCTGCTGGTTAACCTATTGATCCCAATTAGAACGTTGTGGTTAACCGCAGACACTTCTCAATTAAACCGAATTCAGGGTGGTCGTCGTTCGTATGTCGACCACGAGGCAGCGGCCATTTTAAACCAAGCGAAAGCCCAGCGGTGTTTGGCTCTATTTCTATGGAACTAAAAACGGACACTTTTTCTGCCGAACACCGCTGAAACAACGGAGCGCCTGGCTGCCTCCACGAAACCATATGAACACCGGCCGTTCGGGAGATGTGGAGCATACGAAAAGTCTTAACCCAGATAGCCTTCCCATGGAGTCATTCGTATACCGAAAGACTGTAAGAACTTTGACTCCATGGCGATTGAACTATGTGTGTGGGATCTGAGCGCTATTCGCTAATAATATGCACTCAGATCCAGGCTATCTGGGGATATGGTGACTGGCTTTGCCCTGGAGATAATTGAGTTACTCCTTAATTATCTCCAGAGCAGAGTGGAGGAAACCATAGTGCATTGTGGGTAAAATCTGTGACTGTGTGTCTGGAATGTCCCCATATCTCTCTGTCATTTAAGTCTCCCATTTGGTCCCCTAGGGGAGTGTCCACCAAGTGGGAGACCTGCATAAATACGGGCAGGTAGCCCACAGTAAAGCCAGATCCTGTTTGACCCTCAATGCGGAGCTTCTGTCTCGTTATTGGGGGGATTTCTTCTTCACGTTTAGAGACTGCTGGATGGAACGAAAGCCGCTTGGTGAATATTGTCGTTCGGAGGCTAGCAGCAGTTCGTGTATTGCCCTTCGGGAGTTTGGAGCCGTTCACGGATCTCGGTCGGTAGATTGCCGCTTCCCCTGCATTTGGTTCGTATACTACAGATTAAGCGAACGGAGACTGTTACTGCAGCCGGGGAAGGTCTACTAAACGGCGGTTTTGCCTAAAGACAACAGTCGTGAAATAATTTTCTACAAACAAAAAGTGTAGACTTGTACGCTATATGAGAAGTCCACTCTCCTGACCCACTCTATATTTATATATGTTATTTTTGGTGGCCCTAAGGGGTGAAATAAATCATGGATTTTTGTCGTACTGGTGTTCCACTTGTTATGAGACTTGAATCACTGATCCAAGAATGTATCAATTTGTTCCCTACAGACTCAGGAGCTTCTGACCCAGATCGAAGCCTAGAGTACAAGTTGGGTAACCTGAGTGTGAGTGTAAACTCACGAATTGATCGCTTGTCTCAGGATGGTGAGTGTGGCTATATTTGGGTGAAAGGGTAAAATCATGATGGTAATTTTGTAATTCTGTTAATTTGTCTTCCCACAGACAGTAAAATAATGGATAAAATAAAAGAAATAGATGGATCTGTACTGAAGATTGACAAGTCTGTAGAGAAGATAATCAGTGACAAATCCGCAGGTGAGAATGGATTGAGCTTTTAATCTATAATAGGACTGAGTGAGTGTGGAAAGGGGAGAAACAAAGACTAATGATGACAGAGGGAGCTGTGGAGAGAGCAGCATAAAGGCCAGTGGAGAGTATAGGAGTACATGGTACAGATTAAACATGATGTATATATGTAAACAGGCCATGCGCCATGATAAAATTAATACATATTACATAATTACAAAACACAACAAACAAGAGAGGGTGTAAATGTAGAGGGAGTGACAGGTGTGGGGGAGTTAGAGAGAGAGAGAGAGAGAGAGAGACAGACATGTGGTGGGGAGTTAGAGAGAGAGGAAGTGTGATTGTAGAGAGAGAGTGAGAGAGAGGTGTGGGGAAGTTAGAACGAGTGTGATTGTAGAGAGAGAGACAGGCGTGAGGAGTTAGAGAGAAGGAGTGAATGTAGAGGGAGAGAGACAGGCGTGGGGAGTTAGAGAGAGGGAGTGAATGTATAGGGAGAGAGACAGGCGTGGGGAGTTAGAGAGAGGGAGTGAATGTAGAGGGAGAGAGACAGGCGTGGGGAGTTAGAGAGAGGGAGTGAATGTAGAGGGAGAGAGACAGGCGTGGGGAGTTAGAGAGAGGGAGTGAATGTAGAGGGAGAGAGACAGGCGTGGGGAGTTAGAGAGAGGGAGTGAATGTAGGGAGAGAGACAGGCGTGGGGAGTTAGAGAGAGGGAGTGAATGTAGAGGGAGAGAGACAGGTGTGGGGAGTTAGAGAGAGGGAGTGAATGTAGAGGGAGAGAGACAGGCGTGGGGAGTTAGAGAGAGGGAGTGAATGCAGAGGGAGAGAGACAGGTGTGGGGGAGTTAGAGAGAGTGTGATTGTAAAGAGAGAGAGAGAGAAAGACAGATGGTGGGGAGTTAGAGAGAGAGAAATTAACTCAACAACTATTTAGTGCTTGGTTGTTTCATTCGTACAAGAAGTACTTGGCCTTTGAGTTTCCCTCTTGCGGTCAAAGTTATTCTTGTTGGATGAATGGAACACTCAAGAACTAAGGAGCTGTGGAGGTTATATTAGTCATTATACTGGTCTGGGTTGGACGCCCTAACTATATTTAAGTGAGGATAGAGATACAGATGTGGGGGATTTTGGGGAGAGCGAGGTGTGGTGATATTTAGGGGGTGAAGAGAGTGGAGATTGAGAATTTATGGTGTATAAGATATGATATGATGACATTTTCCTTGTTCCAGTCACATTGCAGTCTGAGATACAGAGAGTGATATCAGGTCTGGGGAAACTGGTTTCTCAACTGAAGAAATTGCAAGTTAATGGTCAGTAGACAATGTTTAACATGCTTTCTTTTCCTCTGATATCGGTTATAATGCACTGAAGTAGATTTGGCTGAAATGACATTCATAATCTGGAGATCTAATCTAGAAAGTCCATGGCGATGTCAATGTGTATTGCTGGTGTTGGTATTCATTTTGGGGAGTGTGCGTAGGGTAATTATGAATTAATAATGGCAGTCAGTTACTTGACATGCTGGGTAGCATTCATGATGCATTGTCTGAATATCTACTGATGTTCCTACAAAACTCCACAAGTAGAACCCACATTAGTTGTTGACCATGCGTGTGGTCGGTCAAACTTTAATTTCCAGGAAATTCCTGAACCACTGAACCAATCTGGGTGATTTTTGGATATGTTGGTCAACCAGATCAGGCCTATCAGGGGGTGTGGGTGTTTCATGTGTTTTGGGGGTATTTTTTTTTTTTTTTAAATGTGCGTTTTTTTATGTATCTGGCGATAATTAAGTTTAATAAAGTACTTGACTCAATTATCTCCCAGGTACTGAGGAGGGATTGACCTAGTTTGTATGGGAGTGTCCTGGATCTGAGAGCCAATGTGTGTGTATTTGTTTCTGCTGTGGTATACTCTCAGGTCCAGGGGGGAGTGCCCCTTGCATGGGGTCTGTCATATAAAGCCAAGTGTTGTCCCATTAAAGTCAGTTCACTTCACCCTCAACACGCAGCCTTGTCTCGTGATTGTAGGGAACAGCTATACCAGCTATACCAGCTATACCTGCTTCGGACTGCTATACTGGCTATAATCACTAGCTCTTGAAAGAGCTATACCTGCTAGACTCTCTGGAGAAGGAGAGGTCCACCCACTGGAAGCTGGATCCTGGGCTTTGGTCCAGGGTGGGTGGAGGACAGCGAGACCCCAGCCAAGCTACGGCGGCTAAGGGGCTACGGTGCTTATGGTGTCCGGTGCTTTTAGTACTCCAGGCTACTAGGAAGCAGCGATGGGCGGAGGCACCCAGTCGGGGTACCAGGCGGTCCATCACAACTTGTTCTCTGGCTCCCTGATTAAGTATCCTGAGCTTCAACCATCGGTCCCTCAACCTTAAGATCTCCTGACAGAGCGCTCATTCCAACCTTGTCACATGTTTTACAGCCTAGCGGCTATTTACAAAAGTAGCTGTAGGTGAAGTTTTAAATGAGATTGTAAGACTATTATACACTAGGAGTCCAATTCAGATATCCTACTCGAGACTTTAAAAAAAGTCACTTATAGGGCATGTCTGATGTGTTCTCTGATTGGATAGATTTAAATAATGCCCAACATTCTACACACAGTCCCTTGTGATTAACAGCTTATCCATACAGCCATCATTCCTTTACAACGACACTTGTGGCTCTCTGGCCTAGCTCTTTCTTTACACGTGCCAGAGATCAGGGACCAGTGCAGTCAGCCAACATGTCTGAGAACTCTGTTCACGGGATCCCTGAAAATCCACACAGGACACTTAATTCCCAATGGAATTAACTAGCCTTTGGTGACTTGTCCTTGAACATGTGGTGAAATCCATATACCGTAAATATAAACAAACATTCATAAAAATATGTTTATAAACAATAAAACCAAACGGAAAAAAAAGTTACATGCGCTCTAGCCTATATCCCTACGTATATTTATATAAATGGAGGTTATTTAGTTACTCCAATGGCCATTAGAGGGAAATGCCCACCTGCCACGTCAAGGCAAATCTCTCAGGTGGGTCCTACACTAACCATTCACCTTGCTTCCTTGAGCTTCTGGCAAAGATATCTCTAATGAAACAGAAAGGGGTATTTTTTTATAAACACCGCTATATACTTATTAACCCTTAATAGGGAACACATGGGATGGGTGGCAGCACTGATGCATTACATCTAATGGCAATAGGAGTGAACTAAAATCCTCACGTTTTATAAATATGCATAGGGGATTTGGGTTAGTGTGCAAGTAACTTTTTTGTTTGGTTTTATTCCATGTATTGGAGCTGATGTGTACTATGATCATTGCTGCTGCCCAGGAGTAGTGCGAGTTTGAGCACATGATTTTTTTTTTTGTGAATTTATGTTTATAAACAAGTGGAGCACAATTTTGTGAAGAATGATCCATGCCGGATGTGGCATAGAACTCAAATCCTGACTGAATACCGAGCATCAGGCCCTCATCTTGATACGGATGATGTTTTCCTTCTATGTCCGTTTTGATCAGGGCAATCAATAAGTAGTAAATACCGCTCAATACATCATTGGTGTCCAGCTCCCATCAATCCAGGAAATGCACAACAAATGCTGTGCCCAGAGAGGAAGATACATCTCATCCTAATCATGGCTTCCCGCAGGGTAACATTATAATAGTCTGTACTTTTGCTCCCGTAGATTTGGATATCGTTTTGTTCCCTCTGTGGTGAAGGCTTTGAATTCTGTGGTTAGGTGGTGCTTCCATTTTTTAACATATTAAATCACATGGAGGAAGGCACTAGCTCTCTACTAGTAATTAAAAAAAACAAAAAACAATTAATGAATTGGACGGACTAATTTCATCCAGCAAGCAATTTATTTTTCATTTAATTTATTCAAATTGCGACTCGTTCATATATGTTTCTGATGAATGAACAAATTTGAAACATGTCTAATTATTAGTTTTTATTACTGTGTCTCTCGGCATAGCTTTGCTATTACTGAGTGCAACCACATATCTCTGTATCTGTTTAACAATTTGCCTCTGAATATGTTTAAATGTATCATGGTGTGTCTGTATGAGTTTCAGTGTATCAGTTTGAGCCTGTTTTACAGTGTATCAGTGTGTGTCTGTATGTGTTTTATTGTATTGGTGTGTGTCTGTATGTGTTTCAGTGTATCAGTGTGTGTCTGTATGTGTTTTATTGTATTGGTGTGTGTCTGTATGTGTTTCAGTGTATTAGTGTGTGTCTGTATGTGTTTTATTGTATGAATGTGTATCTGTATGTGTTTCAGTGTATCAGTGTGTGACTTTGTATGTGTTTCACTATATAAGTATGTGTCTCTGAATGTGTTACATTGTATCAGTGTGTCTCTGTATGCGTTACATTGTATCAGCACCTCTATTTGTTTCATTGTGTCATCATATTTCTGTGTGTCTATGTTTGTGGTAATGTGCCGGTGTCTGCTTAGTCATGGAGTCAGTCTGTGTTTGTGTGTGTGTTGATGTATAAATGTTTGTGTTTCCCATTGTCGGTGCTGTATTCACACATTATATTATATGGGCTGCTGACATTTCTGTATCAGGTTCTCTGGAAGATTCATGTCCCGATGGCTGGACTTACTTTACTCTGAGCTGCTACTACGTCTCCAAAGTTGGTAAATCCTGGGATGACGCCAAAAAACTGTGTGAAACTAAGGAGTCTCACCTCGTTGTGATTAATTCAGATGCTGAGCAGGTTAGTAAACGAAGGGCCTGTGTAAAAAGATCCATTTCAGTAAGGAAAGATGAGTGCAGGAGATAAATGTACACAAGGTTAGTGTGCAAGGATTGGGGAGCAGTGTAAGAGTTATGTGTGGGGGAGCAGTGTAAGAGAGCTGGGAGTAGGAGATTGTTAGTTTTTGACTGTTAATGTCTAATTGACTGTTAGTGTCTGAGTGACTGTTAGTGTCCGACTGTTAGTGTCTAATTTACTGTTAGTGTCTGTAACAAAACGTGTAACAAAAACCCCCCAGTTAACCAGTATAATGGCTGCTTATATATATATATGTGAACTCAGACTATTTGTTGTTTTGCCTTCAGTAATCGTTTATTTGGGCTCATGGACTTGTAAAAGACTGTTTCTGGCCCTTTAAGTACCTTGGGAATAGACCTGCAGTTTTGAATTGGCACTTCGGATGCAGCCGAAGTGGTCGAAGTGGCCGCCATTCGAAAATCGAACACGTGGCGGCAGCCATTTTGATTCATTCGAACGAGGTCAGCGGTGTGTGCCGGCAAATCTATGGAACTATTTTCGGCAACCCAATTGCGCGAACACCGCTGACCTGTACCTTCTACTTCCCTTCGACACTGCAGCTGGAGACTAAGTCTCGTTCGAAGATTTCAGGGTAAAATAGACCGACCTCACAGCCCAAATCTATTGAACTGTTTTGGGCAGGAAAATGCTTGCGATCAGTCCAAAGGGACTTTTTACTATCTTTGGAACCCCTGAACGGATTTTCACAAATTTTGGATATGTTTGTCCCCAGGTTATACTGGTTATAAAAATTTTATGCATGTACAGTATAAAATCAAGAAGTTATGAAAATATATAAAAAATTTAACTTTTCAGCTTGGAGATAATTGAGTAGATACAGTTAATTAACTCAATTATCTCCTAAGCAGAGGGGAGGAATTCACTGTAACTACTGGGTGTGCGCTATTGTCATCTTGTGTATGATTGGTTGCTGTAACTGTATTGTCGGTGCCCCACAAGGTCCAGTGGCTGTAAAATCCTCCATAAAAGCAGAAATAAACGCTCAGTGGAGTCAGTTCTTCTTCACCCTTCAAAACGTAGCTGTGTCTCGTTGTTGAAAGGGAATTTGCAGCTTAATCACTAGCTCTTTTCAGAGCTCTGCCTCTCTATTGCTCCAGGGATCCAGCTGATGGGACTTCACCTCTCCCCTACAGCCCAGCATCTTGCCCGGAGGAAGGACGTCGCCAATGGCAGAAACCCCTCACTACCCTGGGTAGCCGTTACACTGGTGGCAGCGGCGGGATGGTCCTTTCATCCATAGAGCAAGCGCTGAATGGAGCATCAGTATGCCAAACTGAAAAGACCGACACTGAAGGATCTGCTGGAAAGCCGAGGGCGGAGTGCCAGTAATTAGCCCAGGAGAGAGGTGATTGCTGACCTGCTAGAGCTGGACGAGATGGATCGGTCCATGGAAATCACTGAGAGCAGTCTCCTGAATCGTGAGGAGGATGACATATTCCTCCTCCTCGTCCAGAGGAGGCTAGCACTGTACCAAAACCCGTCCGAGGAACGGATTGACCGGACCATCCTGGAGAGCAAGGAGGAAATTGAAAAGAGAAGGGAGTACAACCTACAAATGGTAAGGGCCCAACAGCCTGTTGTACCCACAGCTCCTACACCTCTTCCGGTCACAACTACAAGGAAGGTCCTGTTCGCAGCCTTCAAGGCCTTTCTTGAACGTGAGGATGAAATTGATGGGTACCTCGCGGACTTTGATCGACAGTGCTCACTGCACCAGGTACCCCCCGACCAATGGGTCACTGTACTGACCGGAAAGCTATCTGGCAAAGCCAACGAAGCCTTTCGGGCTCTACCGTCGGAGGACATCCAGCAATACCAGCTAGTTAAGGAGGCCCTATTCGCCAGGTATGCAGTTACTCCAGAGACCTATCGCCTCCGGTTCCGGGAATCCAAGAAAAGAGCTGCGGATTCCCACATGGAATGGGCCTGCTAGCTGCAACGAGTTGCCTCATACTGGGTAAAGGGATGCAACGCCAACACTGGAGAAGAAGTGCTACAGCTATTTCTCATGGAACACTTTTTCTGGGATTTACCCACGGATTTACAGGACTGGGTGCGAGATTGCTGCCCCTTCACCTTAAAGGACACTGCACAGTTAGCTGATGAGTTTGCAGAAACCCGGAAGGTGAGCCAGAGTACTTCTCGCCAACAAGCTCAGATAGAACACCATAGTCCAGCTCCATCCCCCAGGCCAGAGTTCCGTGCTCCGGTACCCCCAGGGCCTACCCGTCTCCAGGGATCCAGCAACTATCCTCTGGATTTATGGCCATCGATGCCATAACACCGGACACATTGCCAAATACTGCCCTTTGGGGTCCTCCGCCTCAAATTGGAGGCGCCCCTCACCCGCCACGAGACTGCAACCCCTCGGGCACCAGCTGTTCACTGCATAGACACCGAGCTAGGCACCGAGGAATGCCTGGGTATCCTATATGAGGCAGATCCAGTGCAAGCTGCCTCCCGGACAATCGCCAGCAGCACCGTCAGGAGGTACGAGTAAATGGCCAAGTGGCTCAAGGCCTCAGGGACACAGGTGCCACCATCACTCTGGTACCACGACATTTGGTCAAACCAGAACACCTGTCCAACTGCACCGTAGCTGTCCGGGTGGCTGGAGGAGCTTTATTCCGTCTGCCCACTGCCAGAGTTCACCTCGACTGGGGAGTCGGTTCGGGAAAGACTACCTTTGGCATCGTGGACAATCTACCCACAGAAGTCCTGCTAGGCAGTGATATTGGACCACTGACTTCAGCCTCCTGCTACTGCTTGCCCGGTGACCACTCGTTCCCAGACCCATGGTGACGAGGATCCTGCTCCAGGACTGGAGACCCAGGTAAGCTCCTCACCACCCCTTCCCCTGACTGTGACTGCTAGACCCCTAGCTTGGGACACCCCTGAGGAATTTGGGAGGGAAACTAGAGAGGACCCGTCCCTTCAGAAATATAGGATGAACATGAGAGCTTTATTTGGGAAAAAGATCGATTATATAGACTAACCACAGGCAGGAAGAGAGGATGTGCCCCATCCCAGAAGCACCAACTCGTGGTACCCCAGAAATACAGGTTGGAACTCCTTCGTATTGGGCACGATATCCCCTTAGCAGGACACCTGGGTGGCAGCCGCACGACTTATAGGATCACCCAGACCTTCTTTTGGCCGGGGATCTCCAAGGACGTGCGTCGTTACTGCAGCACGTGTGACGTATGCCAGAGAGTAGGAAAGAGGGGGATCACGCTAAAGCTCGACTGCAGCCCATGCCAGTGATCGAGGAACCCTTTAGCAGGGTAGCAGTCAACCTGGTGGGACCTCTACCTAACCCCAGTCCATCCGGTAAGAAATACATTCTTACTGTGGTGGACTAAGATACCCGTTATCCGGAGGCTGTCGCTTTGACAAATATTCAGGCTGACACTGTTGCCAGTGCCCTAGTCGGAATATTCACCAGAGTGGGGTTCCCGAAAGAAATCCTATCTGACAGAGGGACACAGTTTACCTCAGATCTAACCCAACAGTTATGGAAGGTCTGTGGTATAAAACCCCTTCTCAGCTCCCCTTACCACCCCCAGATGAACGGTCTCTGTGAGCGTTTTAACGGTACCCTGAAGCAGTTGCTCCGAAAGTTTACGGACGAGTAGAGAGACTGGGAGAGATTCCTGCTGCACCTCTTGTTCGTCTATCGAGAGGTGCCCCAGGAATCCACTGGGTTTTCCCCCTTTGAGCTGCTCTATGGACGGAGGATACGGGGACCCCTCGACCTCATCAGGGAGCACTGGGAGGGGGAAATGGAACATGAGAGTGTCCCTATTGTACCATATGTTCTGGAAATGCGGGACCATATGGAACAGTTAGCCCGGATGACCAGAGATCACCTCCATGCGGCCCAAAGCCGATAGAAACGGTGGTACGACCAGGGGGCCCAACATAGGACGTTCCAGGTGGGACAGATGGTCCTGGTGCTTAGACCTGTAAAAGGGAATAAGCTCCAGGCCTCCTGGCAAGGTACTTACAAGGTGGTAGAACAAGTTTCTGGCACCACTTTTATAATTGCTAGTGATAAGGACTAGAGAATCCAAAAAGCTTTCCATTTTGAAGGCGTATCAGGAAAGACCAGAGAATATAGCGTCTATCTGTAGCCCCGCAACAGAAGACCTGGACAGTTTACCTATCCCCGATCTACTAGCTGCTCCTACCCCAGGTAGTTTGCTCAGTCCCTGGGCATCCCCCGTAGTGCTAGTTCCCAAAAAGGATGGCACCACCCAGTTCTGTGTTAACTATAGACGCCTTAATGACCGTACAGTAACAGATGCTTATCCGATGCCCCGAGTGGATGAGCTATTAGATCGCATTGCCAGGGGGCGTTACCTGACCACTATCGATCTGTACAAAGGATACAGCGCCCTGAACCAGCCAAGATTGAGGCCGTAGCCAATTGGCCCACACCCCACACCAAGACCCAGGTACTGGCTTTCCTAGGGACGGCAGGGTACTACAGGAATTTTGTGCCCAACTACAGCTCTATAGCTAAACCCCTGATGGACTTAACTAAAAAGAATTTACCCAGAGTAGTACTGTGGTCTCCCGCCTGTGAAACAGCTTTCCAGACTCTAAAGAATGCTTTGATCAACGCTCCTGTATTAACTGCCCCCGTCCCTAACAAACGTTTTGTCGTCCATACAGATGCTTCCATGTACGGACTGGGGGCAGTTCTGAGTCAGATCGGAGGGGAGCACCCTGTCGCGTACATTAACCGGAAATTATTACCTTTGGGAAGAGAACTACGCGGCAGTGGAAAAGGAATGCCTGGCCCTAGTCTGGGCTCTAAAGAAATTGACTAGCTATTTGTATGGACAGGAATTTACCATCATCACTGAACACAATCCCCTGGTCTAGCTAAACCGAATGGCAGGGGACAATGGCCGGTTATTGAGATGGAGTTTGGCCCTCCAACCGTATATCTTTTCTATTCGGCCTGGCAAGAACAACGGAAACGCAGATGGACTGTCAGGCAGACAGAACTTATACCGTCTTAGCAGCCCAGACATCCCCAGGCTGACCCGAAAAAGATCAAGCCGGGTCTGCCGGGGTGTTCCACAAAGGGGAGCCATGTAACAAAAACACCCCAGTTAACCAGTATAACGGCTGCTTTTATATATATATATATATATATATATATATATATATGTGAACTCAGACTATTTGTTGTTTTGCCTTCAGTAATCGTTTATTTGGGCTCATGGACTTTAAGTACCTTGGGAAAAGACCTGCAGTTTTGAATTGGCACTTCGGATGCAGCCGAAGTGCCGAAGTAGTCGAAGTGGCCGCCATTCAAAAATCGAACACGTGGCGGCAGCCATTTTGATTCATTTGAATAAGGTCAGCGGTGTGTGCCGGTGTTCTATCAGTCTGGTATACTCCATCAGATTGCTATACCCACGTCACTTCCGGGGAGGGGAATCAGCTGTCTCCTGTGCTGCACATGCGTGCTAGCACTCCTGCTACTCCTCCACAGCAAGGTCCTGGAAGGTAAGTAAAACTAGTTTTACACTTTCATTATAGTTAGCTTAGGCACACGGGACATTTAGGGTTAAGTGAGGGTACAAATTAGGGTTAGGTAAGTGATTCTAACCTCTCTCACACTCTATTCTTACCCTAACCCTTGGGGTAAGGGTTAAAATAAAGTGTGAGAAATCACTATTTAGTGATATTCCCCTAATGTGAAATATCACTAAATAGGAACAAGTCCCTAATCCTAACCCTAATTTGAACCCTAACATTAACCCTAAATGTCCCATGTGCCTAAGCTTAGTGAATGCACTAACTATAATGAAAGTGTAAAACTAGTTTTACTTACCTTCCAGGACCTTGCTGTGGAGGAGTAGCAGGAGTGCTAGCACGCATGTGCAGCACAGGAGACAGCTGATTCCCCTCCCCGGAAGTGACGTGGGTATAGCAATCTGACGGGGTATACCAAACTGATAGAACACCGGCAAATCTATGGAACTATTTTCGGCTACCCAATTGCGCGAACACTGCTGACCTGTACCTTCTACTCCCCTTCGACACTGCAGCTGGACACTAAGTCCAGTTCAAAGATTCGAACGCACGTTTGAATGGGACTTTTTCGGTGTAAAACAGACCGACCGCACAGCCCAAATCTATGGAACTATTTTGGGCAGGAAAATGTGCTTGCAGTCGGTCCAAAGGGACTTTTTACTATCTTTGGAACCCCTGAACGGATTTTCACGAATTTTGGATATGTTCGTCCCCAGGTTATACTGGTTATAAAAATATAAGTTTTATGCATGTACAGTATAAAATCAAGAAGTTATGAAAATATATAAAAAAATTAACTTTTCAGCTTGGAGATAATTGAGTAGATACAGTTAATTAACTCAATTATCTCCTAAGCAGAGTGGAGGAATTCGCTGTAACTGCTGGGTGTGCGCTATTGTCATCTTGTGTATGATTGGTTGCTGTAACTGTATTGTCGGTGCCCCACAAGGTCCAGTGGGTGGTGTCTAAGCTGTAAAATCCTGCATAAAAGCAGCAATAAACACTCAGTGGAGTCAGTTCTTCTTCACCCTTCAAAACGTAGCTGTGTCTCGTTGTTGAAAGGGAATTTGCAGCTTAATCACTAGCTCTTTTCAGAGCTCTGCCTCTCTATTGCTCCAGGGATCCAACTGATGGGACTTCACCTCTCCCCTACAGCCCAGCATCTTGCCCGGAGGAAGGACGTCGCCAACGGCAGATACCCCTCACTACCCTGGGTAGCCGTTACAGTGTCTGACAGTTAGTGTCTAATTTACTGTTAGTGTGTGACTGTTAGTGTCTAATTTACTGTTAGTGTGTGACTGTTCATGTCTAATTTACTGTTAGTGTGTGACTGTTCATGTCTAATTTACTGTTAGTGTCTGACTGTTCGTGTCTAATTTACTGTTAGTATCTGCCTGTTAGTGTCCGACTGTTAGTGTCTAATTTACTGTTAGTGTGTGACTGTTCGTGTCTGACTGTTTGTGTCTAATTTACTGTTAGTGTCTGACTGTTAATGTCTGACTGTTCGTGTCTAATTTACTGTTAGTGTCTGACAGTTAGTGTCTAATTTACTGTTAGTGTCTGACAGTGTCTAATTTACTGTTAGTGTGTGACTGTTCGTGTCTAATTTACTGTTAGTGTCTGACTGTTCGTGTTTAATTTACTGTTAGGGTCTGACAGTTAGTGTCTAATTTACTGTTAGTGTGTGACTGTTAATGTCTGACTGTTCGTGTCTAATTTACTGTTAGTGTCTGACAGTTAGTGTCTAATTTACTGTTAGTGTCTGACTGTTCGTGTCTAATTTACTGTTAGTGTCTGACTGTTCGTGTTTAATTTACTGTTAGGGTCTGACAGTTAGTGTCTAATTTACTGTTAGTGTGCGACTGTTAGTGTCTAATTTACTGTTAGTGTCTGACAGTTAGTGTCTAATTTACTGTTAGTGTGTGACTGTTAGTGTCTAATTTACTGTTAGTATCTGACAGTTAGTGTCTAATTTACTGTTGTTGTGTGACTGTTAGTATCTGACTGTTCGTGTCTAATTTACTGTTAGTGTCTGACTGTTAGTGTCTGACTGTTAGTGTCTAATTTACTGTTAGTGTGTGACTGTTCATGTCTAATTTACTGTTAGTGTCTGACAGTTAGTGTCTAATTTACTGTTAGTGTCTGACAGTGTCTAATTTACTGTTAGTGTGTGACTGTTCGTGTCTAATTTACTGTTAGTGTCTGACTGTTCGTGTTTAATTTACTGTTAGGGTCTGACAGTTAGTGTCTAATTTACTGTTAGTGTGTGACTGTTAGTGTCTAATTTACTGTTAGTGTCTGACAGTCAGTGTCTAATTTACTGTTAGTGTGTGACTGTTAGTGTCTAATTTACTGTTAGTGTCTGACAGTTAGTGTCTAATTTACTGTTGTTGTGTGACTGTTAGTATCTGACTGTTCGTGTCTAATTTACTGTTAGTGTCTGACTGTTAGTGTCTTTACTGTTAGTGTCTGACTTAGTGTCTAATTAACTGTTAGTGTGTGACTGTTCATGTCTAATTTACTGTTAGTGTCTGACTGTTAGTGTCTAATTTACTGTTAGTGTCTGACAGTTAGTGTCTAATTTGGAAATAAAACAAATGTGTGCACAGTGTGGCAGACAGTTACTGTGAAACTCTATACACCTCAAAGTGGTATCCCCTTTACCACTTAACAATCAACAGTATACATACATAAATCAGGTGGAGCTTCTTAAAATAGTAGTATAACAGATATTCTGTAAAATAAAATATAGACCATAGTGCAATATAGTAGTAAAAGTTAAATAAAATATGTATGCAGTAGATTTTCCACTCACAAGCCTGGAGTCATAATCTCATATGACTCGGATGGTGTGTGCCTTTGGACTATTCCAGGATATCCAAAATCCTTTTTCCATGCAAGACTCTGTTGGTGGTCACTCCCAGACAAAAACTGTCAGGTCAGCAATGGGTTTCCACAAAAATATAATTTTATTCCAAATCAAAATAAAAGAATTATATAAAAATGAATAAAAGCTCAAATAGGGCTATATAGTCCTTTAAAGTCCTTATAGAATTGCCAATCTTTAAAGTCCTTATAGAATTGCCAATTTAAAGTCCTTACTGTTAGTGTCTGACAGTGTCTAATTTACTGTTAGTGTGTGACTGTTCGTGTCTAATTTACTGTTAGTGTCTGACTGTTCGTGTTTAATTTACTGTTAGGGTCTGACAGTTAGTGTCTAATTTACTGTTAGTGTGTGACTGTTAGTGTCTAATTTACTGTTAGTGTCTGACAGTTAGTGTCTAATTTACTGTTAGTGTGTGACTGTTAGTGTCTAATTTACTGTTAGTGTCTGACAGTTAGTGTCTAATTTACTGTTGTTGTGTGACTGTTAGTATCTGACTGTTCGTGTCTAATTTACTGTTAGTGTCTGACTGTTAGTGTCTATTTTACTGTTAGTGTGTGACTGTTAGTGTCTGACTGTTAGTGTCTAATTTACTGTTGGTGTGTGACTGTTAGTGTCTGACTGTTCGTGTCTAATTTACTGTTAGTGTCTGACTGTTAGTGTCTGACAAATAGTGTCTAATTTACTGTTGGTGTGTGACTGTTAGTGTCTGACTGTTCGTGTCTAATTTACTGTTAGTGTATAATTTACTGTTAGTATCTGACTGTTAGTGTGTGATTGTTCGTGTCTAATTTACTGTTAGTGTGTGACTGTTAGTGTCTAATTTACTGTTAGTATCTGACTGTTAGTGTGTGACTGTTAGTGTCTGACTGTTCGTGTCTAATTTACTGTTAGTGTCTGACTGTTAGTGTCTAATTTACTGTTAGTATCTGACTGTTAGTGTGTGATTGTTCGTGTCTAATTTACTGTTAGTGTGTGACTGTTAGTGTCTAATTTACTGTTAGTATCTGACTGTTAGTGTGTGACTGTTAGTGTCTGACTGTTCGTGTCTAATTTACTGTTAGTGTCTGACTGTTCGTGTCTAATTTACTGTTAGTGTATAATTTACTGTTAGTATCTGACTGTTAGTGTGTGACTGTTCGTGTCTAATTTACTGTTAGTGTGTGACTGTTAGTGTCTAATTTACTGTTAGTATCTGACTGTTAGTGTGTGACTGTTAGTGTCTGACAGTTAGTGTCTAATTTACTGTTGGTGTGAGACTGTTAGTATCTGACTGTTAGTGTCTGACTTACTTTTAGTGTGTGACTGTTAGTGTCTAATGTACTGTTAGTATCTGGCTGTTAGTATCTGACTGTTAGTGTCTGACTTACTTTTAGTGTCTGACTGTTAGTGTCTGAGTGACAGCTGAGGAAGTGTTTCCGCCCCCCGTTCTAAAAGTATTCATTTCTCTTGAAATCGTAATTTCTTTAAACCGTTGAAAAACGACAGATTCCAAACACCGTATAGAAGGGTCACATTGCACAAACTCACATTTTGGTTTATTGTTGAAAGTGGTGCGAGGACGGACACTGTGGGCGTATTTTGTTTGCTGCATGTTCACAGATTTCTGCATTTTGTGGAAAATCGGTGCTACTTCAGTGTGTTGTTGGGTTGGGTTTTATTGTTGGTTTTTATTGTTTATTTTTCCTGCTTTACCCAATGTTCCTTTCACAGCATACAGAATTAATGGCTGCTTTTATTTAGCTGTTTGATTGTGGTACAATACAAGAAGTGTGAGTTCATCTGTAAAATGCACAAGACCTTCTATAATTTCATGAATTAAACTACTAGTAGGCGTCTAATTCCCTAACCAAAAAAGGCCAGGTAATCAGGGCTTTATGTTTTGATGAACTCACTATTAACAATCTCTTTTTGTGGAAAAGACTCTCCTGAACAAGGAGAACATTCACTCCCTACGGGCCAGGGGGAAAACTTTACCTTGGTGGTGATTCAGCTATACTACATGGATCTGAGCGCTATTTGGACAACTTGGGCGCTCAGATCTGGGCTATCCTGGGATATAGTATTTGTGGGGGTTTCTATCAATATTATATATATTTTGGGGTGTTTTTATGTCATTTATTGTAACTCTAGTACCTGGGAGATAATTAGTTTAAGTAAAAGCAAGCTCACTTATCTCCCAGACACAGAGGCACCTGGGCAGGCTTACTGTTGTAGTGAATGTAGACCCCATGCTTGGGGGTCTATGTATATAAGCAGGCCACTTGGCCATAATAAACAAGTTCATTTTGTGACCTTGATCAAGTCTCGGCTGATGTTTGGGTAGGTGAGAGTTACAATCCCTACTTCACTTCGGGACCTGGGAGAATCTACAGTGGAGGTACCACTCAGGGTACAGGTGCTCCATTACATATGGGATAGGCAAAGTTTCCCTATTGAGAACAATAGGAGGACGAGGATTGGCTGGAGTATCTAAGCCACTTCCTAGGTCCCAGAGAAATTGATATTAATTCCAGTCTCACAGATCAGGGGTCATTAATGCAGGATTGATAATAATTCTCTAATCTCAGATATCAATAAGTAAAATAATGAATCTGTTATTACCACCTAGGATTATGTAACGAGCATTGCCAAACAGCAGTACACATGGATCGGCCTAACAGATGCGAGTGAGGACTGGAAATGGATTGATGGAACGATCTACCAGTTTGATTCAAAGTAAGATGGATTCTCACCTTACTGGGAGCATAACCTAATCTTCCCACTAACTCATTTACACCAACAGATACATGAAATGGATGTAGGAGAGACGGGCAGGAAAGGCCCAGAAATATTTACACTATATTCATTCATCCCCAGTTTGAGTCATGTGAAGTAACCGTGGGGACATAGTCCAATCCCATGCCTGCAACCATGAGCATTGAGTAGAGAACATAATAGAGGATGAGCAGATCACTGTCCACCCCTTACCACCACCCATGGTAAATTTAACAAAAAGGGGTGCATCCAACTGTCCTCCTCTCCCAGCGATGGTCTGCAGATGGGGCTGCTAATTTTATACTAGTGAGGAGCTTAATGTCAACATCCCAGCCACCATCCATTACCGGTGGATGGAGGCTCTAAATAATTTAACAAGGGGGGAACTAGTGTTTCACAGTCCCCACCAAAGGTTGGTGGGTGCGGGGCTCCAAATAATTAAACACCCCATGCTACCCCTCACCTGTGGTTGTCAGGTGTGGGCTCTAACTATTTAAACAGGGGGGCAGGTGCCCCCCACCTCAGCTCTCCCCTACTGCCATTGTTCATCCTCCCAAAAATATATTTAGCACTACATTTTTGGGGGGGACTTTTTGGGGGGTGAATTAGAACCTATAGCCACCCAGGGGGTAACAGTGGCAATTTTGGGGGGGAGGGAAATGACATGTCCGCACCCTATTGTATATTAGAATTATAGCCCCCACCTGCAACTAATGGATGGGAATCTCCAGGTTTCTTCTTGTTTAATTATTTAGTCCTCACACCTGCTGACCATTGGTGTCAGACATTAGGTTAACCTGCAGTATAACGTTTTCAACAGTACATCCTCCATGCATTCGGCCCCGAATGTTATTAAAACCAATGATTTGTAAATCTTCAGAATCCTATGCTTTGTAAAAGGTTTCAATCCGAAAGCACTGATTTTAATCCAGACACTGAGTGCATCTGGGAAATTGCAGCACACTAGCTCTGCTTTTAACCGACTTTTAACTGTATTTGGTGTAAACCTCTTAGTGACCAGACCATTTTTCAATTTTCTTACCGAAAAGGATCAGGGCTGTTTTTACATTTCTGCGGTTTTTGTGTTTAGCTGTAGGTTTCCTCTTACTCATTTACTGTACCCACACATATTATATACCATTTTTAACGCCATTAAATGGTCTTTCTAAAGATACCACCATTTTCATAATATAATATAATTTACTATAAAAACAATTATAAAATATGATGAAAATATTTTAAAAAAACACTTTTTCTAAATTTGACCCACAAAATCTGTTACGCATCTACAACCGCCAAAAAGCACCCATACTAAATAGTTTCTAAATTTTGACCTGAGTTTAGAAATACCCAATGTTAACATGTTCTTAGCTTTTTTTGTATGCAAGTTATAGGGCTATAAGTACAAGTAGCACTTTGCTATTTCCAAACCATTTCTTTTCAAAATTAACGCAAGTTACATTGTAACACTGATATCTGTCAGGAATCCCTTAATAACCCTACACATGTATATAGTTTTTTTTTAAAGAAGACAACCTAAGGTATTAAACTTTGGGTATTTTGACTCTTTTCATGCAACCATTTTACCACCAATCTATGCCAAATTAAAAAAAATAATTAATAATAATTAGTGATTTTTTTGACCCACATAGCAATTTAAGAATACATGTATGGAGAACTTTAAGGGTGAATTCCAAAGAACACCCCAATATGCCTTCAGCATCATCTCCTGAGTACAGTGATACCCCCCATGTATAGGTGTGTCGGGTTCTCTGGGGGCTAAAAGACCTTACTTGGAGTTTTATACTTAGAATTTTCTCAGCTGGTCATCATGCATCCATGTCCTGTTTGGGACATTTTTTAAGCCGGCCAATGTAATATACCCCCATCAAAACATATATTTTTTTAAAGAAGACAACTCACAGTATTCAAAATGGGGTATGTCCACTCTTATTTAGTAGCCACCATGACCAAAATTAGCGTTTTAATTAATTTTTTTGCATTTTTTACACATAAACTGCCATTTCACCAATGATATCAGTATAACACATTTTACTGCTCTAAACACTCATTTGTGTAGAGTAATGTCACACGAGTACAACAGTACCCCTGAAGTATAGGTTTTATGGTGATTTGGAAAGTTACAGGGTCAAACATAAGATTTGCCAATTTCTTTTTTTGCAAATTACCATTTGCCAGATTGGTTATGTTGCCTTTGAGATGGTATGGCAGCCCAGAAATAAAAATTAACCCCACCATGACGTACCATTTGAAAAAGTAGACAACCCAGGGTATTCAAAATGGGGTATGTTCAGTCTTTTGTAGTAGCCACTGAGCCACAAACGCTTGCCAAAGTTAGCATTCATATTTGTTTTTTGCATTTTTTTTTTTACACAAAAACTGCACTTTTACTTGTGATATCATCGTCGTTATAAGTTTTGCTGCTTTGAAAAACTTAGATTTGTATTCAGCGATGTCTCCCAAGTATAACAATATCCCCCATGTAAAGGTTTTATTGTGTTTTGGAAAGCTATAGGGTTAAATATAGGGCTTGCAAATTAAATTCTCTGGACTGTCTGCCTGGGTTGTCAGGCAACTCCCTCAAATTAAAATTAATAAAATAAAAAATAATTATGTAGTTAATAGTTAACTATATATTTAGAATGTGTGTGTGTATATATATATATATATATATATATATATATATATATAGATATATTAATTTATTTAATGTAGTGTGGATAGCACTCCAAGGACTTCAAAATGATATAATAAAAATTAGCTTTTATTGCTCAATACAAAAAGATCAATGTTTCAGTTTATAATCCAAACTTTCATCAGGTTCTAGATTACAAACGTCAATCTTTTTATATTTAGCAATAAAATATAATATATATATATATATATATACATACACACACACACACATATTTTATATATATATATATACACACACACACACACGTATTATATATATCACGTGTGTGTGTGTGTGTGTGTGTGTGTATATATATATATATAACGTGTGTGTGTGTATATATATATATATATATATACACACACACATATATACACAAACACACACTTATTATATACACACATATATTTATATATATATTTTTTTTATTATGTATCTGTGTGTGTATATATATATATAAAATACTACGTGTGTGTCTGTGTGTATAAGGGAAAATTGTTTCATACTTACCGTAATTTTCTTTTCTTGATAATTATTTGTGGCAGCATTTACTCATGGGTTAGCTCCTCCCCTTACGGCAGAAAGGACAGGAAATAAAACTCTGAAACCGGTATAAATAGATCCTCCCCCTTCCCATCAGGCAGTCTTTGTAATTAGCTTCACAACTCCTATAGTATATGGGTGGGAACGTAATGCTGCCATGAATAATGATCAGGAAAAGAAAATTACGGTAAGTATGGAACAATTTTCCCTTTTCCTGATCATTATTCATGGCAGCATTTACTCATGGGGAATACCCAAGCAGTATATATTGAGGGAGGGACAGAGTTCAAAAACAGCTAATAGTTATAAAACCATTATTGAGCTGTATAAATCTTAGAAGACTTTAAAAAAGCCAAACCAGTAAACAGGATATTGTCATAAAATCTGCTCAGACAAGTTAATTTTCCCTAGAGGCTGCAAGGTCAGCAACCTAGCACTCCAGTGTCTGAAATGTCATGCATATAGAGACAGATAGAAATTAAGGCTATGATAGCCTAAGCTAGAGAAAGATAATGTTCTGATATAGAATGTAAAACCATATTGATGACTGTGGCGGAACCAGCCTCGCCACTGGGCATTGGAGAAGACTGTTTGCCAGCCTCCTGCCCTGCGACTATGGCCCTGGGATGTATTGCCCTTCTAGGAACTGATTTGGGCATAATACATTTTTATTATGCTGCTGCTGGTCCTTTAAGAACCATCTGGGGACATACTGTGGAGTTACTGGGTGGCCACCACATCAGAGGCACATGGTGAGAACAATGGATGAAGCACATGGTGAGAACAATAGATGGCGGCCATTTTAACTCACAGACACTGTTTGGACTTTTCAACACGGTGCCATCTCGCCAGTATTTGGTGCACAAAGACATTGTGCAGTAGTTTTAAACTATACAACAGGGGACACATTATACAGTGATTGTTTTTTATTTAGCCTGTATATGTTCTGCGGAATCTGCATTAAACTGTATTTTCCAAAGTACTGAACGGATCTGGGTGAATTTTGGATATGTGGTTTTACTTATACTTTTATGGGGTTATTGCATGTTTTGGGGTCCCTGTGATATGTTTTATAATACTGTATTTCTCTGCCTGTGATAATTATATTACCCATTGTGTTCAGTAATCATATCACCGGCAGAGGGGAGGATTTTGTGTGGGAGTGTCTGTGTGTATTGTACAGATTGATTGGTTGTATTTCAAAACCCTGTGGGCAGTACTATGTTTGTGGATTGTGAATAAAAGAGGCTGTATGTGCCAGTACAGTCAGTTCTGCTTGACCTCAAAACGATTGTATGCTGATTGCCAGGAGTGTAAGCTGATTGTATGCTTTTCCTGTTCAGCTGCTTACAGCATTCATATGCTTGAGAGCATTCCTATGCTTCTCCGGTTTGGTGGTTGTGGTGTCTGCTGCAGTGCTTGGAGTCCTCAAGAAGCACTAGGAGCATCCTTCAACGGAGGTACCCAGTCGGGGTGCCAGGTGATCCGTTACATTGGTGGCAAGTGGTGGGATGGCGTCCTAGTGCTCGGAGAAGCAGCTCGGAGACACTGGTAATGTTTGGAGTTACAAATTGAGGGCAACGCTAGTATCCGTACAGTGTCCCTGGCTACAGCAGAATGGAATCGGCTAGTTTTCGGACAGCGTTCCATTATGAGGAGGAGGAGGCATCCGCGGACTACAGGGAAGCAGACAGAAAGGAACTCTGGTATGATGCCCTGGAAGATGCCCAGTGGTGGCGAGGTGAGAGTCTGCCCAGTGATGAGCAGCGGCTACAGAAGCGTGTGGCGATGCGGATGTATCTATTGGGAGAGCAGCCCCTGGATGAGTGGGTGACAAGACTAGAGACCCTGGTATGGTGAGAGATCTGGCTAGACAAGGCATACCAGGCCCTCTGGTGGCATACCGTTCGACTTACCCCCTGGACAGCCGAGCACAACCTACCGGACGGGGATGATTATGATTAAAACATACACTCACTGACAAACACACACTCACTAAGAGACATCAAACAGACTCACTAACAGACACACACACAGTAACACACTCGCTGACACACACTAGCAGACACACACACTCTAACACACACACACACTAACACACACACACACTAACACACACACTCTAACACACACATACACACTAACACACACACTCTAACACACACACACACACAAACACTAACACACACAAACACTAACACAAACACTAACACACACACTAACACACACACAAACACACACACGAACACACACAAACAAACACACACACACAAACAAACACACTAACACAAACACACACACTAACACACACACAAACACACACACGAACACACACAAACAAACACACTAACACAAACACACACACTAACACACACACACACTAACACACACACACATGTTTTGTTTTTTTAAATTTAATCCCCCAGCCTCTTTACATTTTGGAGTGCTGAGGGGATTCCCTGGAGTCCAGTGGTGCTGCTGGGCTCCTGGGAGGCCGGTCCTGCGGGCTGTCTGACAGCCGGGCACGCAAGGGAGCACTCTCCCCTGAGTGCTTCCTCTTCAGCTCCCTCGCGCGCCGCACTGATACCGGAGCCGGAAGATAACTGTGTGTGTTTGTATAACTGTCTGTGTAACGGCACCCCCAGGCATAAAAGGGTTAAACTGCCATTTAGTAGATCTTCCCTTCCAGAGACACAGGCACAGCTACTGCAGAACACCAATCCGCCGAACAGGAAACCATATGAATGCCATAAACAGCCGAATAGGAAAAACCATACGAATAGGTTTACACTCCTAGCAGTCAAACTGGAACAGCATACAATAAATCAGTGCGGTGCGCGAGGGAGCTGAAGAGGAAGCACTCAGGGGAGCGTGCTCCCTCGCGCACCCGCCAGCGATACCAGGGCCAGCCTCGGGGGGCCCTGAGGTGGCCAGCTCCTGGGCCCCCCAGGGGAAGAGGCTGGCCACAGTGGGTACATACCGGGTCGCAGGGCGGCCGAGCCCCTTGGTGGGCCGGGCCCGGTCACAGCCACATCCCCTGCAACCCAGGTATATACGCCACTGCTTGTATCCACTTTGTATATAAGCCACAATATAGAGATTGATTACTCCAGATATCTTTCAAGAATTACTCAGCTTTATTTCCGTTTTAAAAATAAATAAAATATAAAAAGATATTGTGACAAGACCAATCTCGCCACTGTGCATTGGAGGAGTCTGGTTGCCCGCCTGCTGCCTTTAGACTATGGCCCCATGTTGAAACGCTTGATTTTCCCCTGCAAAGACACGAAAGCCGGGTCATTCGGTGCTTGCCCTGTTTGAGCGGTGATACCCCAGATAGCTATGCCATGGAGCCCATTCATATAATGAAAGACTATGGGAAAGACTTTGGCTCCATGGCAATTAAACTGTATGTGTGTGCTCTGAGCGCCATTCAGTAATAATGTGCGCTCATATCTGAGCTATCTGGGGATATGTTGAATGTACCTGTTTTATGCAATGGCTGCACAGTTATATATTTTTATGTATTTTATTGTCTTTTGCTGCCATGTGTTCAATGGAGTTTTGCCTCTGTCTTTGGAGATAATTGGATTACTTCCCAATTATCTCCAGAATAGAAGACTCTGTGGAACTGGTTTTGTGCAGAAAAGCCATGCTTCATTTGGTCACAAAGGTGGACTAAGGGGGGGGCGGAGGGGGCGGAGGGGGCGGAGGGGGCGGTCCGCCCCGGGTGCCACCTGGTAGTGGAGTGCCTTGACCCTGGTCTTGGTGCTGGAGGGGGCTGTGTGAGCTGTGCCCCATGGCAGCTGGGGTGGTGCACAGCTCACACGGAGACCAGCAAAATAAACTGGCCGCACGGAAGGAAGAAGGGGCGGAGCTACTGACATTTAGGGGTGGAGCCTATCGGCACGCAGGGGCGGGGCTTAACACAGCCCTTACAAGCTACTGTTACTGCTGCATATGGAGGTGCAGCAAGAAGAAATCCCTGCTCCTCCACCTACCAGGCTCCAGCCAGGGAAGGACTCCTCCAGCCCACACTGTCTGTAAGTATAAGAATGTGTGTGTGTGTGTGTGTGTGTGTGTCTGTACTGCCTGAAACTGTGTGTGTGTGTGTGTGTGTGTGTGTCTGCCTGTAACTGTGTGTGTGTGTGTGACTGTCTGACTGTAACTGTGTGTGTGTGTGTGACTGTCTGTCTTGTGTGTGTGTCTGTAACTGTGTGTGTGTGTGTGTGTGACTGTCTGCCTGTAACTGTGTGTGTGTGTGTGACTGTCTGACTGTAACTGTGTGTGTGTGTGTGTGTGACTGTCTGTCTTGTGTGTGTGTCTGTAACTGTGTGTGTTTGTATAACTGTCTGTGTAACGGCACCCCCAGGCATAAAAGGGTTAAACTGCCATTTAGTAGATCTTCCCTTCCAGAGACACAGGCACAGCTACTGCAGAACACCAATCCGCCGAACAGGAAACCATATGAATGCCGTAAACAGCCGAATAGGAAAAACCATACGAATAGGTTTACACTCCTAGCAGTCAAACTGGAATAGCATACAATAAATCCCCCCAAGAACGAGACAAAGCTCCGTGTTGAGGGTCAAGCAGTGAACAGACAGAGCCGTGGGTTTATTGTTCTTATGTACACATTCTTACACATTAGTACCACCCACAGGGTTTTGGAACACAACCAATAAACACATACAATACACTCAGACACTCCCACACAAAATCCTCCCCTCTGCCTGTGATACAATTACCTTACACAATGGGTAATTTAATTAGCACAAGCAGAGAAATAAAATTTTTCCACATTATTCATAACTTGAAAAGTATGCATCACATTTACATAAATACTTACATTTTCAGAGTCAGCATACTCCAAATACAAACATGCGACAAAATCATCCAAATTGGTGCAGTGGTTCAAAAGATAGATCTTGTGACCAAAGGAAGCATGGCTTTTCTGCCCAAAACCAGTTCCACATAGTCTTCTATCCTGGAGATAATTGGGGAAGTAATCCAATTATCTCCAGGACAGAGGCAAAACTCCATTAGCCGCATGGCAGCAAAAGACAATAAAACACATAAAAACATATAACTGTGCAGCCATTGCACAAAACAGGTACATTTAACATATCCCCAGATAGCTCAGATCTGAGCGCACATTATTACTGAATGGTGCTCAGAGCACACACATACAGTTCAATTGCCATGGAGCCAAAGTCTTTCCCATAGTCTTTTATTATACGAATGGGCTCCATGGCATAGCTATCTGGGGTATCACCGCTCAAACAGGGCAAGCACCAAATGACCTGGCTTTCATGTCTTTGCAGGGGAAAATCAAGCGTTTCAACATGGGGCCATAGTCTAAAGGCAGCAGGCGGGCAAACAGGCTTCTCCAATGCAATGTGGCGAGATTGCTCTCATCACAGTCTGCCTGTAAATATGTGTGTGTGTGTAACTGTCTGCCTGTAACTGTGTGTGCATAACTGTCTACCTGTAACTGTGTGTGCGTAACTGTCTACCTGTAGCTGTGTGTGTGTGTGTGTGTGTGACTGCATGCCTGTAATTGTGTGTGTGTGACTGCCTGTGACTGTGTGTGACAGTCTGCCTGTAACTGTCTGCATGTATCTTTGTGCGTGACTGCCTGTAACTGAATGTGTGTATGTCTGTCTGCCTGTGACCGTGTGTGTGACTGTATATGTGACTGTCTGCCTGTAACAGTGTGCGTGACTGTGTGTAACTGCTTGTAACTGACTGTATGTGTGTGTAACTCTCTACCTGTAACTGTGTGTATGACTGCCTGTGACTATATGTGTGACTGTCTGCATGTGACTGTGTGCATGTGACTGTCTGCTTGTAACTGTGTGTGACTGTCTGCCTGTAACTATGTGTGACTGTCTGCCTGTAACTGTGTGTGAGGGGGGCAGTGGTTTTAACCCCTTAAGGACCAAACTTCTGGAATAAAAGGGAATCGTGACATGTCATACATCTCATGTGTCCTTAAGGGGTTAAAAAGTTTACAAATTTGTTTAATACATTTTTTAAAATATTTAAAAAATATAACACATTTTAAAAATTTAGTAGGTTTTGGGGTTTTTTTTTTTTTTTGGAGAAGGGAGGGACAGGGGGGGTGCCAAACCCAGGACCAGCCCCGGGTGCCACATGCCGTAGGTACGCCCCTGCTATGATTTATCTTTTAAACCACTGGACAAATTTGGATGATTTTGACGTATGTTTGTATTTGGAGTATGCTGATTCTGAAAATGTAAGTTTTATGTAAATGTGATGCATACTTTTAAAGTTATGAATAATGTGGAAAAACTGTATTTCTCTGCCGGTGATAATTACATTACCCATTGTGTAAGGTAATTGTATCACAGGCAGAGGGGAGGATTGTGTGGGAGTGTCTGAGTGTATTGTATGTGCTTATTGGTTGTTTTCCAAAACCCTGTGGGTGGTACTAATGTGTAGGAATGTGTTCATAAGCACAATAAACCCACAGCTCTGTCTGTTCACTGCTTGACCTTTAACACAGAGCTTTGTCTCGTTCTTGGGGGGATTTATTGTATGCTGTTCCAGTTCGACTGCTAGGAGTGTAAACCTATTCGTATGGTTTTTCCTATTCGGCTGTTTACGGCATTCATATGGTTTCCTGTTCGGCGGATTGGTGTCTTTGGTAGCTGCCTGTATATCTGGAAGGGGAATATCTCCTGGATGGCTTTTAACCCCTTTTATGCCTGGGGGTGCTGTTACAGATGTATAGCTCAAACAGTAAATGTCAGTGTATTTATCCAGCTCACTGTTCTTGGGGTAGTTACAGTTTTTGGGCAGGTCCACCATCCGCCGATGTTGCTGCTTGTTTCTCCTCTCCCCTGAACGCTGGGTACGTAAAAATCGGCACCACATAACTTACTAGTTTTGCCCAGGGTGGGCTTTCTCAAAGTCTGTGGATGCCGACTGCTGATCTTGTTTAACCCCTTAAGGACCAAACTTCTGGATTAAAAGGGAATCATGACGTGCCACACATGTCATGTGTCCTTAAGGGGTTAAATTCCCTTGTACTTGATTACAAATATCCTGCAGGTTCATCATATCTGCTTTGTTAACCCCTTCACTTGTGTGTATTCCTGATGTCATTTCCCTTACATCTTATCAGTTTCATTTATACATGTTTTTTTTAAAAAATATGTCTGCTTTACATATAGATCTTATGGGTACATGTTCATTAACCCTTTCACATGCATTAAATCAAAGTTTTATCTTCTTTTTATCTTATCAATTCTTATTATACAGGATTTCATGGTTATCTTACATATAAAGCTTATATATATATATAAACAATAACATTTCGATGGTGCTTATAAAACTATACCATTTAAAATATGATTTCTAATTTTAATTGGGTATACTTTCAAAGATGGTAATTCCCTTAATGTAAAAATAAATTTTCTAAAAATGATACTATAAAATGTTTCCTAAAAATAGTTGCTGCACATTTTTTAATGGTTATTGGACTAGGAATCCAAGACCAAAGTGGGAGAAAACAGGAAGATAGAACCGAACGATGGATAACCAAGCCTAGATCCAGAATAAACTCTGAGAGAGAACTAAGGTAGGGGCGTAGAGATGAGGATACCAGAGAGAAGATCGCCAAGGAGAAAACATGATCAAGAGGAAGTCAGAAGAAACAGAAATAAAAATGGAGAACCCAAGGAAAATCAGAATATCCAAGAGGATGGACAACAGAGGAGGAGGGACAATATATACACACAAGAATACCCACAATTAAGAAATAGGTTTGAAACCTTGGACAACATTGATAGAGACGATGATTTTTAAGACAAAGCCCTGAACTGGACAAGACCCCATATAACTGGAAATCACAGCCCGCTACCAAAAAGAAGGGAAATATGGTAAAGCTAAGAGGAAGAAGGGGAGGTTCTCGAGTTAAGAGAAAAGAAAAGAGACAAGAAATCAAACCCATAGGAATCTTCAATTTAACCGACACAACTCTATCAGTAGATCAAATAACGCTCCTTAATAAAGGCCTAATTTATGCACCTACTAGCAATTTCAATAAGTTTGACATGTACGTGGATGTTCAGAAATTTCTGAGAAAATTATCAATAAAAAAATACTTTGAAAATACCTCTTATGAAGATAGAATAGAGGAGATTAATGGAACAGAAAATTTTCAACATACCAAATTAAGAAATAAGTCAAAGTTTTATCCAAAACATCTAATAACAGGTCCTATGGAGGCATATAGTACCTTGGTGATACAGAATTTGGAAAAGCTCAAAGTTGATAAGAAAAACAACAATCTAAACAATCTAAAACCCAGGAGAGAAAAGCACTAAAAGAACTTAGGGAGAATCCAGACATAGTAATAAAACCCGCAGATAAGGGAGAGGGGATTGTTATCATGACCCGTGAATATTATCTAAAAGAAGCTTACTCACAGCTATTGGATGAAAAAACATACGGGAAATTGGGTAACAATCCAACCTCCCAGATGCAGGCGATTCTGGAAGGGTACCTAAATAGAGGTTTCGACCTTGGAATTATAAATAAAAATAATTTGATTTTATTAATATAAAAAATCCAAGGACAGCAATCTATTATTTTTTACCCAAGATCCGTAAAAGTGTGACGAAACCACCGGTACGGCCTATCATTTCTGTGATAGGGTCTTTATTTAGCAACCTATCCCAATACATAGACCATATTCTCCAGCCATACGTTATTGGGACGAAATCACATCTCAAGGATACAACACATCTCAGAATTCTGAAAGAAATAGAATGGGAGGAGGGCATGATACTAGTCACATGTGATGTAAATTGATTTCGTGATCAAAGGTATTTTATTGATCCTAAATAACAATGTTTTTACGTTTGAAAACCAGAACTTTATTCAATAAATCGGCACGGCCATGGGAACGAGGTTTGCACCCAGCTATGCCAATCTCTTTATGTCCAGTTGGGAGGACAAATATGTATGGGATGGGCATGGCTGGAGTGCAAACCTCGTCACATATGGGCGTTTTATAGACAATCTGTTTTTTATCTGGAAGGGACCTGAGAAAGATCTTAAGAATTTTGGGGAATTTTTATATTCGAATGATTGGGGGATCACATTGAAGGCCGAGTTCAGCAATACAAAAGTGGAATTCTTAGATCTAGAAATCTTCATAAATGAAGGGCATTTGAAGACCAAGACATTTTTTATGAAGATAGACGTCAACAATTACATCCTAAAGACCAGTTGCCACCATCATCCGTGGTTGGCAAATATCCCAAAAAATCAATTTACAAGAGTAAAAAGTAACTGCTCAGAAGTTGACGATTTTATCCAATAAGCCGACTTCTTAAAAAGAAGATTTCTGGAAAAGGATTATGATGAAGAAAATGTAGAGGAAGCCCTGGAAGAGGTTATGAAAATGAAGAGAGATGATCTTCTTGAATATAAAAACAAAGAAGGTGGAATACAGGAAGATATGGAGACCCCGATTATTTTTAACTACAATAACCAAGAACAAGAAATTAAGAAAATTGTGAATAAATGGTGGCCAGTTTTAAGACGGGATGAAGTAGTCTACAACATACTACCAGACAAACCAAAAATAGCCTTCAGAGGGGCATCAAACCTGAAATCTATGTTAGCCCTGAGTCAATTACCAGAGAAGAGAATAAGATCGATAGAGAATCCCTTTAACTTACAAAATGGCTTCTACAAATGTGGAACATGCAACGCTTGTCGAGTGAGTGCTAAAAC
>OW240914.1:2762893-2783860 GCA_933207985.1 Pelobates cultripes | reverse complement strand
TAATAGAAAATGTATAGATTTCAAATCATACCATACTAGAGAAGAGTTCAAAATAAAAAATATTATCACTTGTAACACCAAAGGGGTAATATACAGTTGATCATCATCTAAGTCACAACAATAGACAATCACAGTCTGCTTAAACTAATAACACACAAAGAATGAAATGTTGCCATGTTTTTATTGAACACACCATGTAAACATTCACAGTGCAGGTGGAAAAAGTATGTGAACCCCTAAACTAATGACATCTCCAAGAGCTAACTGGAGTGAGATGTCAGCCAACTGGAGTCCAATCAATGAGATGAGATTGGAGGTGTTGGTTACAGCTGCCCTGCCCTATAAAAAACACACACCAGTTCTGGGTTTGCTTTTCACAAGAAGCATTGTCTCATGTGAATGATGCCTCGCACAAAAGAGCTCTCAGAAGACCTACGATTAAGAATTGTTGACTTGCATAAAGCTGGAAAGGGTTATAAAAGTATCTCCAAGAGCCTTGCTGTTCATTAGTCCATGGTAAGACAAATTGTCTGTAAATGGAGAAAGTTCAGCACTGCTGCTACTCTCCCTAGGAGTGGCCGTCTTGTAAAGATGACAGCAAGAGATCAGCGCAGACTGCTCAATGAGGTGAAGAAGAATCCTAGAGTGTCAGCTAAAGACTTAAAAAAGTCACTAGCAAATGCTAACATCCCTGTTAGCGAATCTACAATACGTAAAACACTAAACAAGAATGGATTTCATGGGAGGATACCACAAAGGAAGCCACTGCTGTCCAAACAAAACATTGCTGCACGTTTACAGTTTGCACAAGAGCACCTGGATGTTCCACAGCAGTACTGGCAAAATATTCTGTGGACAGATGAAACCAAAGTTGACACGAAACACACAACACTATGTGTGGTGAAAAAAAGGCACAGCACACCAACATCAAAACCTCATCCCAACTGTGAAGTATGGTGGTGGGGGCATCATGGTTTGGGGCTACTTTGCTGCGTCAGGGCCTGGACGGATTGCTATCTGTTAAGACACCCCTGGTGCCTGTGAGGGAAACCGCCGTTTAGTTAAGCTTCCCCCTTTGCAATCTCTCTATCTCCGTTCGCATAGACTGCTGTATACGAACCACCATCAGGGGAAGCGGTAATCTCCCAAACGGGATCCGTAAGCGGTTCCAAACTCCCTAACATAAATCCACAAACCGTCGCTATAAATATATCCACCAAGCGGCTTGCGGCTCCAGCAGTCAGCCTGTAGTCGTCGGCAATAAATCCCCCCAAAAATGAGACTACGCTCCGCATTGAGGATCTGGCTTTACTGTGGGCTACCCGCCAGTATTTATGCAGGTCTCCCACTTGGTGGACACTCCCCTAGGGGACCAAATGGGAGACTGTAATGACAGATGGACATATGGACATTTTAGACATACAGGCACAAACTTTTCCCACAATGCAATATGGTTTCCTCCCCTCTGCCCTGGAGATAATTGAGAAGTAATTCAATTATCTCCAGGACAAAGACAAATCGCCATCTTAAGTAAAATGCCAGAAAACACACAAAAATATATAATTCCACAATTACCGAACATTTTGCATTCGTATCACATATCCCCAGATAGCCTGGATCTGAGTGCATATTATTGGCGTATAGCACTCAGATCCCATACGCATAGTTTAATCGCCATGGAGTCAAAGTTCTTACAGTCTTTCGGTATGCGATTGACTCCATGGGAAGGCTATCTGAGTTAAGTCTCTGCATATAATTCAAAACTCCCGAACGGCCAGTGCTCGCATACTTTCGTCGGCGGAGCAGGGTGACCCGTTGTTTCAGCGGTGTTCGGCAAAAAAAGTGTCAGTTTTTAGTTCCATGAAATCAATGCCAAACACCGCTGGTCTTTCGTGCGATCTAAAATGGTCGCTGCCTCGTAGTCGACATGCGAACGACGACCACCCTGTATTCGGTTTTAATTGAGAAGTGTCTGCGGTTGACCACAACGTTTTAATTGGGATCAAGAGGTTAACCAGCAGCACACTTCTATTCTGGGTGGCCGTCCGTTCGGTAGATTTGTTCGGTAAAAAAAGTCATTCGTATGCATGGGTTATATAAACAAGCCATTTCCACGAATGGAAGGCAAACTAGACGAATCCACCAAGAATAGGCATACAGATGGTTCTGTCACACTATCATCGAAGGAAAAATGAATTCCCAAGTTTATCAAGACATTTTGCAGGAGAACTTAAGGCCATCCTTCTACCAGCTGAAGCTCAACAGAAGATGGGTGTTGACACTGTCCTGATGAAAGCTCCCCAGTGGAGCTGAAGCGTCGAATCTTTTTCTGCAATAAATGGAGAAGTTATCTTCTGGAAAACCTTGAGTGCCGGTATTTTCACTTTGTTTATGATTAAGCCACCAGAGCACCAGGTACTATTTTTATTTCTCTAGTTGGAGTGCAGGGGTATTTTGTATTTTATATATATATATATATATATATATATAAATATATAATATTTATATGTATATATATATATGAAGGTAGAAACAGGAGCACTCACTTGGATTTTTCAAACGTGTATTAACAGTCTTAACACAAATCTACATCAACGTTTCGACCCTTCAGGGTCTTTATCAAAGACCCTGAAGGGTCGAAACGTTGATGTAGATTTGTGTTAAGACTGTTAATACACGTTTGAAAAATCCAAGTGAGTGCTCCTGTTTCTACCTTCATATCTACTGGCCTGGAGGCACCCTGGTAATATTACTATTTTCGTTTTTTTTGGGGTTGAGTGCCAGAATCCGGACTGCTATATATATATATATATATATATATATATATATATATATATATATATATATAATATGTGTGTGTGTGTGTGTGTGTGTGTGTATATATATATATATATATATATATATATATATATATATATATAATATGTGTGTGTGTGTATGTATGTATATATATATATATCTATATATATAATACGTGTGTGTGTGTGTATATATATACATATATATATATAATATGTGTCTGCGTATATATTTATAATTCGTGTGTGTGTGTGTGTGTGTATATATATATATGTGTTAAGGCCGTTTGGCCTATATTTGTGGAAAGGGCTGGAATTAACCCCTTAAGGACACATGACATGTGTGACATGTCATGATTCCCTTTTATTCCAGAGGTTTGGTCCTTAAGGGGTTAAACCACTCCCCTATATAAGGTGCATCCCTTACCTGTCTCCACACCGTTCAAGGTCAGCGTCTGAATGCACTTCCGGTTCATCCAGTCACCATTTTGGAATACTTCTGTGTCCCACAAGGTTTCCATCGCTGAACAGTGTCCAGGAATCCTTCTGGAGCAACTACTGCTTACTATCGCCGCGGATCGCGTCCTAGTGACTACTAAACAGTAAGTAGACCTAACTGTCACTCCAGGCAACAAGACCCACGGCATCAAATACGGTTCAGGTCCTCACTTACTGTACGCGTTCGGCTATTTCGGCACTTAAATTTTGCTATATTATATCCGTCCGGATACATGTTACTGATTCTCTGGACACTTACTGTTCGGGACTTGCACATCGCACGAACAATACTCACATATACTAACACTGCCGAACCCTGCTAGTCTTATGTTGTCCAGTTTGTACGGTTAAACACACGAACGGACAATTGTTGGGGAATATAATAGTAACATGCTGAGAACTATACTCACGAAGGGGTTAACAAACAGGTCCCAGTTACACATATGGGTAGTCACATGGTTAAAGATTCCACACTGCCACCTTCAGGTCGGCAAGGATATTACCATTATTAAAATATCACATTAAGTTCCTGTACACTACACACAATCTCACAGATATACCATATTTCTCCCTAGGAAAGTATATATACATTTATACAAATTGCCTTTACTACTACAAATTCCTACCATTACAAGGCGACATACAAGGTTAAGGAGATCTTACAATCACCATTTCCTGGCCTATACAGGTCAATACGAACATAATTAAGATAATACAATTATGTCACTTGTATATATTTTCATGCGGTGCATCTATTTAGTTACAGGTACTACTATTACCTATACGGATTACCAGGTTCAATAACCTATACTACCAGGTACGTACACCTGCTTATAGTAGAACCATTCAAATCCCCCACAGGACAGACAAGTACTGGCAATTAGAGTCATAGGGGCCAAAAGTTAATTCCCCCGTTTCTGCATTTATGCTTAGGATTAGTGGTCCCGCGAGGCCAACATCCCGCTTCAAACTCGGAAGCAAACACCCCTCGGGCCACACGTGAGCTAGCCGCCTCGCACGTTGCACAGAGAGGGCCTCACCTGTCACTCCCTTTCCTATTTTCTGGTTACAGTCACCGAGAGGCCGACATCCTGCCACAACGTTCGGTGGCCACAACAATCCTCTCATGCCAACCATAGATAGAGCCTCTCAAGCCGGTTGGCAACTAGAAGGGCCTCACCTGTCACCAATAAACAATAAGCATAATTGTTTCGCCTCACGGCATAGCTAGTAGCCAGTACTAAACTAATATGTTCAAATAATAAATCTATCTTTCCTTTTATTTAAGTATGTCTCTTGAAGGTGATGAAGAGCTATCTCTTCATGCCACCCCAACTAGGGTCGAGACACCCTCTCGTAGAGGAGACATTGCCAGTCCAGCATCACTTAGATCCTGGATGATCCCACGTATCACCACGGAGTTAAGGAGGCAACAAATCCCTTACCCTGCCACAGCAAGGAAAGCTGAACTATTCAAACTCCTTAATACTACAATCGACAACACGGAAGCAGGGGAAGGCCCCAGCAACACCAGTTCAGGTGACATCCAGGCTATGCTGGCCTCACTCATGACCTCTATGGGCAAGGTCAATGACAGACTGGCTAATCTCGAGGCAGTCACCACAGCCCTCACCAAGGCTGGTCTTCCTGATACTGCTCAACAGGCACCAACCGAACCACGGGCCACGGGTATGGTTATCTCCTCAGATTATCAGGACGTTGACCCTGCATACACTATCCCAGCCCACTTTAAGAGAGACATCCTGGAAGGCAAAGACGTCAACCTGGCATCCCTACTAATTGCCTCCCAGGATGTGGTGGAAAACAAAACCTATATGTACGATTAAGTTTCTGTAGTGGTCAGATCAAAAGACGTAAGGTTAAACCGTAAACTGACCATTCCAGAATTTGTGTTAGCCTTTGGTATTTTTAGAGATGTAATTTGTGAAGTATACCCTAATAGAAGGGAAGAATTTGTTCGATATATGCACAAGCTGGTGGACCTGGGGAACAAATATGGTGGATCTGCTTTTTATGACTACTATAGGTCTTTTTCCACTAAAGTGTCTGGAGCTCTCTCTCAGTATGGTACCCGTATCAACTGGAGCAGACTAGATACAGAGCTGTTCTGTAGACACTTCGCAGGTCTCAAAACACCGGCTTGTGCATCTTGCTCTTCTACCACTCACACTACCTGTGACGAGACCAATCTCGCCACAGTGCATTGGAGAAGCCTGGTTGCTCGCCTGCTGCCTTTGGACTATGGCCCCCTTTTAAAAGACTTTATTTTTTGCCTGCAGAAAAGCTGTATTCGTGCTTTTCTGCCTGGGGTTCGGTAGATTTGTTTGAATGTGTTATACCCCAGATAGGAATCCCATGGAGCCCATTCGTATGAAACTGACTGTAAAGACTTTAGCTCCATGGCGATTAAACTGTATTCATGTGGTCTGAGCGCCATTCACTTAATAATGTGCGCTCGGACCTGAGCTATCTGGGGATATGTTACATGTCTGTGTTTTATGTAATAAATGTGACTTTATGTATTTTTAAGTGTTTTGTGTCTCTTTGCAACCATGTGCTTAATGGAGTCTTGTGTCTGTCCTGGGAGATAATTGAATTACTTATCTCCAGGATAGAAGACTCTGAAACTGGTTTGGGCCAGAAAGCCATGCTTCATTTAGTCACAAAGGACTTTTTACTAACTTTTGAACCCCTTGTCTGATTTGTGCCATTTTGAATATGTTGTTCCCCTGAATGGATTGATTGAGAATATGTAATTTTATGTGAATGTGATGTATGGTTTTGGAGTTATGAAAGTTGGGTAGAAAGTATGTTTTAACTGTTTGTATAATTGAGTTTCCTCTCAGGATAAGAGGAGGGAATATGTGGGATGTAACTGTGATATGATTGGTTGTTTTATCCCTCCCTGTGGGTGGTCCTGTATTTGAAACACTGTAATAAAAACAAGGCTGGGTGTGCCAGCACCTCAGACCACTGCTTGACCCTCAACACGGAGCCTTGTCTCGTTCTTGGGGGGATTCACTGTATGCTGTTAGAGACTGATTTGCCAGGAGTGTAAGCTGTTCGTCTGCTTTTCCTGTTCGTCTGCTAGCAGCTATTTGGGAGGTTCCAGTTCGGGAGTTGGAGTGCTATTTTGTATCCAGTTCGTGAGTTTTGGTGTTCTGCAGTAGCTGTGCCTGGATCTCTGGAAAGGGGGCCGATCGCCTAAACGGTTTTTACCCCTTGTGTGCAAAACGGTCCGTTACACTACCAATTTCTGTTCTCACACGGCAGACGACCGTAATCAGTCACCTAGCACAAGCTAGGCGGGTAGAACTGAGAAAATCACCAGGGACAAACTGGGTCGTCCTATCATTTTCTTTGGTAAATCGCAAGTGTGCAATAATTTCAATGTGGGCACATGTAGCTATAGTGCATGTAGGTTACTTCATATTTGTTCACATTGTTTCAGGGCACATGCGCATACCATGTGTCCAAATAAAATGTACCCTAAACTTTACCTAACATCTGTTAACATTCATGTCTTTGCAGCACTTTTAACCAATCACCCTTCCAGACATATGGTAAATTTTCTCATTCCTGGATTCTCAGAAGGGTTTCATACAGGCATAATACATATGCCCACAGGCCAACTCGAATGCCCTAATTTACAATCACCACAACAAAACCCAGCAGCCATAGACACACTCCTAGCACAAGAGCTGGCAGAAGGGTTCCTGTTCGGGCCTTTCAAAACCCCACCTTTTACGGCATGGCGCACAAATCCCATAGGGATAGTCACGGGGAAAACTTCCCTCAAACAAAGACTCATAATAGATCTGTCAGCCCCTCATACCTCATCTACACCGAGTCTGAACTCTTTTATTCCCTCTGAAGAGTTTTCCCTGCCATATGCCACTATAGACCATGCTATTACAGCCATTATGCAAGCAGGGATCGGAGCATGGCTAAGTAAGACAGACATTACCAATGCCTTTAAACTACTACCTATCCATCCCACCCTATGGCACTTACACGGCATAAAATGGGCAGATAACTATTACTTTTTCTCCCGCTTAAGCTTTGGGTCAAAAGTAGCCCCAAAATCTTCGACACGTTTGCGGAAACATTGTGCTGGTTGTTACTTAATGTGTCTAGATGCCCCATAGTCATCCATTATCTGGATGATTTCTTACTGATTGAAGCAAACTCCCTTCCCCCCAGGAGTCTCAAAGCAACTATTAGGTTGTTTGACCACCTTGGAGTCCCGATATCCAACAAGAAAACTGAAGGCCCAGATACAATTATTACATTCCTAGGTGTAACGGATCGCCTGGCACCCCGACTGGGTACCTCCGTTAAAGGATGCTCCTAGCGCTTCCTGAGGACTCCAAGCACTGCAGCAGACACCACAATCACCGAACCAGAGAAGCGTATACCTTCTCTCAAGCATATGAATGCTGTAGACAGTTGAATAGGAAACCATACGAATAGGTTTACACTCCTAGCAGTCAAACTGGAACAGCATACAATAAATCCTCCCCCAAGAATGAGACGACACTTCACTTTGAGGGTTAAAACAGGAACTCCAGTGCTGGCACACCCAGCCTGGTTTTTATTACAATCCACAAAACATAGTACAGCCCACAGGGCATTACAAAACAACCAATCACATCACAGTTAAAACATACTTTCTACCCAACTTTCATAACTCCAAAACCATACATCACATTCACATAAAATTACATATTCACAATCAATCCATTCAGGGGAACAACATATTCAAAAATGGTACAAATCAGACAAGGGGTTCAAAAGTTAGTAAAAAGTCCTTTGTGACTAAATGAAGCATGGCTTTCTGGCCCAAACCAGTTCCAGAGTCTTCTATCCTGGAGATAAGTAATTCAATTATCTCCCAGGACAGACACAAGACTCCATTAAGCACATGGTTGCAAAAGACACAAAACACTTTAAAATACATAAAGTCACATTTACACATAACACACAGACATTTCACATATCCCCAGATAGCTGGGATCTGAGTGCACATTATTAGATGAATGGCACTCAGATCACACAAATAAGCCTTTCTGCAGGGGAAATAAACGGTTTAACCTGCAGGGCCATAGTCCAAAGGGAGCAGGCGAGCAACCAGGCTTCTCCAGTTCACAGTGGCGAGGTTGGTTTCACCACACTTCTCCCCTTTACCAACTAGACTAACAGGGTATCTGACCTCCTGCCGGTCAGTGCCCTGGTTAGTCCAGCAACCCACCCACAAAACAGAAACAGCAGTACAGCCCACCCACAATAACTGGTTACTACACCTGGGTAGAGGAGAACCTTGTCCATGTCCAGGTGCCTCACCACGACTGTGTGGGCAACTGTTAGGCTGCCTTGGTGGGTTGCTGAGTGGGCAGAGACCAGCGGTACTCTGCCCTGATGCTAGTGCTACCACGGAAGTAGCCTGGTGGGAGCCTGGTTGTGGGAGGGAGAGACCGACTGTCTCCCCTCTGGATACACCGCTCTGTGGCTGGGGAACAGGACCGACTGTCCCTACCCCTTGTGCTGTAAGTGCAGAGACTACAGTCCCATCTGCACTGTTGGGGTGTAACATCTCCCCTTGCTGGGTTAGGCTGCCGCTGGAGAGAGGGTGTAACAAGCTCCTCTCTCTGAACTGTAAACTGCCGCTGGGGAGAGGGGGTATCAGGCTCCTCTCCCTGACACTCTCTCTGCTGGTGGAGAGGGGGACAAGCTGTCTCCCCTTTCATTATTTTGTCCTGTGGTTGGGGTGCGAGACTGACGGTCTCTGCTCCCTGCAGGACACTCTGCTGCTGGGGAGGAAGGACGGCACCTTCAGCTCCCTGGGGTACACACTGCCGCTGGGGAGGAAGGACTGCACCTTCAGCTCCCTGGGGTACACACTGCCGCTGGGGAGGAAGGACTGCACCTTCAGCTCCCTGGGATACACACTGCCGCTTGGGAGGAAGGACTGCACCTTCAGCTCCCTGGGATACACACTGCCGCTGGGGAGGAAGGACTGCACCTTCAGCTCCCTGGGATACACACTGCCGCTGGGGAGGAAGGACGGCACCTTCAGCTCCCTGGGGTACACACTGCTGCTGGGGAGGAAGGACTGCACCTTCAGCTCCCTGGGATATACACTGCCGCTGGGGAGGAAGGACGGCACCTTCAGCTCCCTGGGGTACACACTGCTGCTGGGGAGGAAGGACGGCACCTTCAGCTTCCTGGGATGCACACTGCCGCTGGGGAGGAAGGACGGCACCTTCAGCTCCCTGGGGTACACACTGCCGCTGGGGAGGAAGGACGGCACCTTCAGCTCCCTGGGGTACACACTGCCGCTGGGGAGGAAGGACGGCACCTTCAGCTCCCTGGGTTACACACTGCCGCTGGGGAGGAAGGATTGCACCTTCAGCTCCCTGGGATACACACTGCCGCTGGGGAGGAAGGATTGCACCTTCAGCTCCCTGGGGTACACACTGCCGCTGGGGAGGAAGGACTGCACCTTCAGCTCCCTGGGGTACACACTGCCGCTGGGGAGGAAGGACTGCACCTTCAGCTCCCTGGGATACACACGTCCGCTGGGGAGGAAGGACTGCACCTTCAGCTCCCTGGGACTTACTCTGCCGCTGGGGAAGAAGGACGACACCTTCTGCTCCCTGGGGTACACCTATGAGTCCCCGTAACGCACTCTGCCTCCGGATAGGGCGGCTGATACCTTTGGCTGGATCTGCCATAAACTCCAGGTACTCGTCTACCTGGCTCCTTACGAACTGCACGTATTTCTCCGGGGGGTTGGGTCCAAAGAAAGCCAGCCGCATGGTAAACTCTCTGTCATACTGCTCCTGAGTGTAGCTAGGTGCCATGCTTGCACTGCGGACGTTGGTTCCTTTGTAGATAGGGTCGCTGTACGGGTACTGGCGTTGCCCTCACTTTGTAATCCAAACGAACTGTGTCTCTGAGCTGCTTTACCTCGCACTAGGATGCCATCCCACCGCTGCCACCAATGTAACGGATCACCTGGCACCCCCGACTGGGTACCTCCGTTGAAGGATGCTCCTAGCGCTTCCTGAGGACTCCAAGCACTCTGGCAGACACCACAATCACCGAACCAGAGAAGCGTATACCTTCTCTCAAGCATTTGAATGCTGTAGACAGTTGAATAGGAACCATACGAATAGGTTTACTCTCCTAGCAGTCAAACTGGAACAGCATACAATGAATCCTTCCCCCAATAATGAGACGACACTTCACTTTGAGGGTTAAAATAGGAACTCCAGTGCTGGCACAATCTACCTGGTTTTATTACAATCCACAAAATATAAAGTGTACAGTACCCATACTAAGTGGGCGCTACAAAACAACCAATCACATCACAGTTAAAACATACTTTCTACCCAACTTTCATAACTCCAAAACCATACATCACATTCACATAAAATTACATATTCACAATCAACTATCTGTGGGAACAACATATTAAAAATGGCAAATTAATCAGACCAGGGGTTCAAAAGTTAAGTGGAAAGTCCTTTGTGACTAAAATGAAGCATGGCTTTTCAGCCCTCAAACTAAAGCTTCTTAGAGTCTTCTATCCGAGAGTAATTCAATTATCTCCCAGGATAGACACAAGACTCCATTAAGCACATGGTTGCAAAAAGACTTTAAAATACATAAAGTCACATTTACACATAACACACAGACATTTCACATATCCCCAGATAGCTGGGATCTGAGTGCACATTATTAGATGAATGGCACTCAGATCACACAAATAAGCCTTTCTGCAGGGGAAATAAACAGTTTAACCTGCAGGGCCATAGTCCAAAGGGAGCAGGCGAGCCACCAGGCTTCTCCAGTTCACAGTGGCGAGGTTGGTTTCGCCACACTAGGTATACAACTAGACTCTGCCTCCATGCAGGCTAGTTTACCACAAGACAAAATCACAAACATACTTAACAGCATTAACCATTACATTTTGATGGGTAATTGCAACCGCAAGGAACTCCAATCCCTCATAGGTTCTTTGAACTTTGCCATGCGCATCATACCTCAAGGGGGGCTTTCATATCCAGACTTCTCTGTCTTTTTCCACATTTCAAACACGACAACTATAGATGAGCATGCCACGGCAGACCTATATATGTGGAAAGAATTCTTGACCACCTGGAATGCTAAAAGCTTGTTCCTACCAGAATTGACTGACACGTCTCCAACAATATGGTCAGACACGGCGTCTACCACAGGTTTCTTAGGAAACAATTGGCTTTGGGGTAAGTGGCCTGCAGAAGTCTATGACTTAGAATGCTTTTTACAACCTCAGCTCTATTTGAGATTTATCCCATTGTAGCAGCTGCCGTGGCATGGGGACATTTATGGTCAGGATTATCAGTCCGTTGCCACACAGACAACCAAGCAACATGTCATATCATTAACAAAGGCCGCTCATCATCCCTAACAATTATGTGATTTCTCTGGAAGCTTACGTGGTTAGCAGCACGTCACAATTTTTACTTGGTCTGCTTTTATATACCAGGTGTGGTGTATCACCAAATTAATATATATATTACACAAGGTTCGTCTACATTAAAAGGTATTTATTGTTCCTCAGGCCAAGGGAATTCACTACTATCACCGCCACTCAAAAAGACAGATGTCTGCTACGCACACACATACGCAAACACATCGATCACTACATACTGGCATTACCTCAGTCAAAAACAAGCCAACACGCACCTCCCGTGGAGATCACCTATTTTCCTACACACACCAAATGGTGTCCAGTAACAACGCTGGATTCCTACCTTTCACTTACCTCATCAATACTATTGCTACACCTATTTTCACTCAAAGGCTCTGTACTCACTACTGCGACTTTCATGCGATACATCAGATCTCTGTTAACCATGCTAGGTCTTAACCCTTCACTATACTCAGGTCACTCCTTACGCATAGGGGCGGCTTCCACAGCCTCCAGCGCAAACATACCGGTTCATATCATTAAGTCATTAGGGCGGTGGAAGTCATCCGCCTACACAACCTACATACCGAAACCTACACAAGAATTAAGAAAGGCTTTTAAAGAAATGTCTGGATAATTGTATAAAATTGTTGACTGTATTAAATCTTCGATTATTCAATTTTTGCCCTCTTTATTTACAGGCCTACCGTATCGTCGGTATCGGCACACCACTTTGCTCATTTATGCTATCTTACGTTCTCACTTTAACCTACTCCATATACGGCTAAATTGGCCTTTACACAAATATAATATATATAAATGGAACAAATTGAGAGCACTCATTGGATTTAGTAAATAAAAAAAAAATATTAAATCAAACGCATATAAATCAACGTTTCGACCGTCTAGCGGTCTTTATTAAGATGCTATGACATGTGAAAATCTCAAATATATACAATCTCATGTGTTAAACTTACCCAATCACCAAGTGCACCCTGTTTGTCCGGTCTGCTCTGTGAATAGAGCCGCAAACCGAGGACTGTCAAGCATACTGCCGAAAAGTGACATAAAGCACAGCCACCAAGTGTTGCCTAGAAACGGCAAAGTTGTTTTAAAAAAGAAAAAAATCGGAGTAAAATTAAAAGCATGTATGGAGGAAAAATAAATAAAGTCTGATTACATGATCTTAAATGTATATGAGTGTGGAATGTTAAAGACAGCAGTATGAATGAAAATGGGTTAGCCAAAGGTTAACCAGAACAGGTTAATGTGTGTATGCACATTTTTTTTTTTTCCCTTTATTCAGCATATATTTTTTTGTTTACTAAATCCAATGAGTGCTCTCAATTTGTTCCATTTGTATATTTTGCACGGAGAGGCACCTGGTCATTGCTGAATTAATGCTTTTGTTATGGGATGAGTGCCAGAAACTATTGTGATTTTTTTTTTTTATATATATATATATAATACGTGTGTATTTGTGTGTGTGTGTATATATATATTTGTGTTAAGGGCTCATGATAGTACAGAAGATACAAACACTGATAAGTATGGGATAGTGTGAAAGAGCAAGTCGGTTGTGGTGTGCCGGTACCGACGATGAGGTAGGCCTGTAAATAAAGAGGGCCCACCAATAAGAAATGTATGAGAAAAAGGAGTTCATAAAAAGGAGTGGGTGGGAGGGTGATGCAGCGCTGACCTCGAACGGTATGGAGCCAGGTAAGGGGTGTCCCTTAAGTAGGGAGAAGGTGAGTCATACGCCCCTCCCACAATTACAGGCCAAAAGGCCTTAATACTTGTGTTAAGGGCTCATGATAGTACAGAAGATACAAACACTGATAAGTATGGGATAGTGTGAAAGAGCAAGTCGGTTGTGGTGTGCCGGAACCGACGATGAGGTAGGCCTGTAAATAAAGAGGGCAAAAAGTAGAAAATATACTTTATTACGAAACGAGCAGTATACATACTTCAACCAGACATATCTTGAAAGGCATTTCTAACTTCTTGTACCGGGTTAGGTATGTATCTAGAGTATGCAGAAGACTTCCAGCGCCCTAGTGACTTGATAACATGTACTGGAATGTTTGCACTGGACGCTGTGGAGGCCGCCCCTATGCGGAAGGAGTGGCCCGAATAGTTAGCTGATTTTAGTCCTAGTTGTGTAAGTAGGGACCTGACGTGGGTCATGAAGGTGGTGGTAGTGAGTACCGAACCTTGTAGACAGAAAAGTGGTTGAGATGGTGATGCTTTGAAATGCTGAGTATAGGTGTCCAGTAATGTGACGGGGCACCACACGTTGTGGGTAGGATAGTATCTAACCTCTACCGGGGGTGCGTGTTGATTGGTTTTGGAGTGATGCAGAGCTAAAATATAGTAATCCATGTGTTTTAAGTGTGAATGAAGCAGAATGTGAGTGGACTGGGATGTGTTGATGGCGGTAAATTCTCTTGGTCTCAAGAAACCATAAAAAGCTACGTATATGGCGGTTTTTATAACAAGGTTTGTGTTGTTCGCAAAGGGTTTCGAATCTAGTAGGCTGGATAAATCCTTGAAGATATTGAAGTCTATAGGTAGCCTTTGCGCGGTACGTGGGGGTTCGGATCTCTGGATACCTCTAAGGATGTTTTTTATCTGGTAGGAGGACATGAAACTTGTGTTGTTTGGTTGTAATGTTAGCATGTGATGTTGTATGCCTGTTAGATATAGCTTGATTGTGTTGTAAGATAATTTAAGTTTGAGGTGGCAAAAAGAAGCAAAACCTAACAAAGATGTCATGATGAAAGGTTGTGTGACGTTGTGCAGTGACAGGAATCTTTTAAATAGAAGGAAAGCCCTGTCATATGTTCTCCGGGTATTGGTGGACAGTGCTAATTGTGCCAATGTCCTGCTATGTTGCATAATAGCTTCTAGTCCATGACTAGCTGGTGGAAAGGTGGAGTGGTCGTGGCTGTACGTGCGGCTGACGGAAGTATTTGCCGAAAAGCCTGAAAATTGAAACGAGACAAACTGTCAGCAGCCGTGTTACAAACACCTGGGACATGGACACAAAACAAGAAGAAGTTATGGCATGCAGCCAGCCAGGTGAGTTTCCTCAAGAACCTCATAATGGTCAGTGACTTGGATCGGCCTTTGTTTATGATGTGGCAGGTAGCTTGGTTGTCTGAGTGGCAACGTACTGACGAACCTGCCCATAGATGCCCCCATGTCACGGCAGCTGCCACAATGGGATACATCTCAAATAGAGCTGAGGTAGTGGAAAACCCTTCCAGGTCCTGTACCTCTGGAGGCCAGCTACCCCAAAGCCATTCATTCCCGTAAATTGCTGCAAAACCTGTGGTAGACGCCGCGTCTGACCAGATGGTAGGTGAGGAGTCAGACAATTTAGGGAGAAACATGCTTTTCCCATTCCAGGTGGTCAAAAAGTTTCTCCACATAAGTAGGTCTGCCGTGGCTTGGGTATCCAGTGGTAACCTGTGTGCATCATGTCTAAACAGTGGGAACATGGTTAGGAGCCGTGAGATGAAAGCCCGGCCTTGAGGTATAATGCGCATGGCAAAGTTCAGTGACCCAAGTAGAGACTGCAATTCTTTGCGATTGCAAGTACCGAGGTGTATGTAGAGGTTAATGTTGGTGAGAATGTTCTCTATCTTGGTGCGTGGCAGGCTGGCTTGCATGGTGGCTGAGTCTAGCATGATTCCCAGAAAGGTGATGACTGTATCTGGTCCTTCAGTTTTGGTGGGGGAGACTGGAACACCCACCTGTTTGAAAAAGACTGATGGTTGCTATGAGGCTACTGGGAGGGGAAGTGTTCTCTTCGATCAGTAAGAAATCATCCAGGTAGTGTATAACTGTAGGGCATCTGGCTACATTTAATAATAACCAACATAATGTTTCGGTGAATACGTCGAAAATGGCCGGACTACTTTTTGAACCAAACGTTAGGCGTGAGAAAAAGTAGTCGTGCCCGGCCCACTTAATGCCATGCAGGTGCCATAGTGTAGGGTGGATAGGCAATAATTTGAAGGCATTTGTAATGTCAGTCTTGCTGAGCCATGCTCCGACCCCTGCCTGCATGATAGCTGTAATGGCGTGATCTATGGTGGAGTATTGAAGTGAAAATTCCTCAGAGGGGATAAGGGAGTTCAGACTAGGTGAGGCAGAGGTGTGAGGTGCAGACAGATCGATGATAAGTCTTTGTTTGTGGGAAGATTTCCCTGTGACAATACCGATGGGGTTTGTCCGCCATGTGGAAAAAGGAGGGGACTGAAAGGGTCCCAATAGGAAGCCCTCTGCCACTTCTTTGGCTATGAGTGTGCTAACCGCTGTAGGGTTTTGTTGTGCAGATTGTAAATTAGGACATTCAAGGATTCCTGAAGGCATGTGTATGAGACCAGTATGGAATCCTTGTGATAGACCAGTGATGATGAAGTCTACCAAATGTCTAGATGGATGTCGTGACAGTAATGCCGTGAGTACAGAAATATTTATCTCAGTTAAGTATTGTTTAGGGTACATTTTATTTGGACACATGGTTTTCGCATGTGCCCTAAAACATTTTGAACATATATGCAATAACCGACAACCGCTGTAATTACATGCACCGACATTGAAATTATTACATATTTGGGACTTCCCCAAAAACTTGATAGGTCGACCCAGTTTGTCTTTGGGTGTTCTCTCTGCTGACACAGCGGAGCTAGTGCCCTGCGAGGTGGTAGGTTCGTTCGCAGTGGTCGGACAAAAATTGGCAGTATGAGCCATGGAGGAGCAGTGTGCACAGGCCGGTGCTCTTAGACCTGCAAAGTGCCTGCAAAAATGATCGTATCAATCTTACTCCAGTTGGACCTTGTCCCGTACTGTGAGAAGGCGCCAGACACTTTGGCAGAAAAAGATCTATGGTAGTCATAGAAAGCTGACCCACCATATTTGTTGCCCAGATCAACCAGCCTGTGCATATATAAGTCAAACTCCTCACGTCTGTGGGGATATACCGTACAGACCACATCCCGATAAATGCCAAAAGCTAATACAAATTCAGGAATGGTTAGCTTCCTATTTAATCGTGCATCCCTGGATTTGACCACCACAGAAATATCGTCATAAGCGTAGGTCTTATGTTCCACTATATCCTGGGAGGCAATTAGTAGTGAGGCCAGATTGACATCTTTACCTTCCAGGATATCTCTCCTGAGGTGCTCAGGAATCATGTGGGCAGGGTAAACTTCTTGGTCATCCGAGGTGATAGCTGGAGAAACTGATTGCGACTCCACCACTGATGGGGGAATTGCCGTGGCCGGTCCAGCCATAGTGAGGGCTGTAGTGACCGATTCAAGTTTCTCCAGCCTAGAATTGACCTTGCTCATGGATGTCATGAGGGACGTGAGCATGTCATGTATGTTTCCTGGGTGGGACTGGCTCGACCCTTCCCCAGCGTCCATGTTATCAGTTGAGGTGTGTAATAATTTGTAAAGTTCCGCTTTCCTTGCTGTTGCTGGAAAAGGGATTTGTCGTCTCCTGAGTTCGCTAGTGATACGAGGGATAGTCCATGATCTGAAAGATGCTGGACTAGCCGTATCTTCCTCCTGTGATGGAGTGTTGGTTCTAGCCGGAGTCCTTGGGATGGAGAAATCCTCTACCCCTTCTTGAGACATACTAGATTACAAAAGTATATGGTTAGCATAAAACCCCCCGAGGGGATGTACTGGCAGGCTAATTATGCCGGATAGGCGAAAAATTAAAACTTGTTCTTTGGTGACAGGTGAGGCCCTGCTAGTTGCCAAGTGGCTATGAGAGGCTCTATCTATGCGTTGGCGCTAGGGGTTATTGAGGCCACCCGACGTAGTGGCAGGAAATCGTAGGCCTCTCGGTGACAATACAAGAAAACAGGGGAAGGGAGTGACAGGTGGCACCCTCTCTATAATGCGAGGCGGCTAACTCACGTGTGGCCCGGGGGGCATTACCTCCGAAACGTTGAGGCGGGGTGTTGGCCTCGCGGACCACTAAACGATAGGCAGAATGCCCGGAGGGGGGATACCTATTTGGGCCTATAACCCCTAAAATTGCCAGTACTCTATGTCCTAAGTAGAGGAGGAACCATATGTGATGTATGGCGTGAGCAGGCTTAACGTACCTGGTAGTATGTATGCGCTTGATAAGCGATAGGTAGAGAAAACTGGAAAAATCCTAAAGGGATAGAAAAACCAAATATGATAGTGTGAGAATTGGATCCTATGATACCAATTTAGACTAGTTATATGTGATGAGTTCTAGTAGTACATATGGAAAGGGAATACATGAATGATATTGGCCCGACTGGCCCTGTATGTGGTATGGTAATCATGCTTGGGGGTGTGTATGATATGTCTCTGGTGACCAGATTAATGCGTATGATATAGTAATGCTGGTGTTTGTGGTATAATAAGGTGCAGGATTTAAAACAATACCGTATATGTTAGGCCGTAAACGTAAGCCATGAAAAGAGGTAAGTACGAGGTACAGAAATATTTGAGAAGTTATCCCAAAATTGGAAACAACGTGACGTATGAGTGGTTGAATCAAGACGTGTGATTCAACCCGAGAGTTTGTGAGATTTGTGAGACCGTGTTCTTGTGTACTTGGTATGTCGTTTGAGTACACAAAGAAAAAGTCAGAATGTATAAGTGCCATGTAAGAAACGTGAGTACATGGTATGATAGAAACGTAATTTCTAAACATAATTTATAACGTAAATCCTACAAGCGACATCTGTAAAATGTAAAGGCTTGTCTAAGCTTAACTCCATAAATATATGTATATAACATGAAGAATTTCAATAAAACTTTAATAATGCCATATCTGCTAAGATTAAACCATAACCTAAATAAATACTTATTCATAAGTAGTTAACAGGGGTATTGCCCCAGTCATATGCAAGGATTTCGTAATTTGCATAAGCTAAATAACAGTAAATGACATGAAACCAATTATAGCTGATGATATGCAGAACGAATTTGCTTAATACAAAGAAAAACCGAAACCGATATGCCTGCCGGCAGCAAAGGGGTTAATATGCCTGTGACTTGGCCGTAAAGCGTGTGGCCGTAAAGTAAGGCCGTTTTAAATCGCGACGCCGTGGGAAATGATCCGGGCGACGGACTTACGATTTTGAAGTCCTGTGGACTTAATCTGCGACGAAAACACCGGGTATGTGCGTGGCTGAACGGGCGGAAAACCTGTAAGGATTCCTGGACACAGCTACACCAAACGAAAACCGCGGGTTTTTGAAAAGCAAGATGGCGCCGTACGTGAACCGGAAGTGGATTCTCGATGCAGCGCTGACCTCGAACGGTATGGAGCCAGGTAAGGGGTGTCCCTTAAGTAGGGAGAAGGTGAGTCATACGCCCCTCCCACAATTACAGGCCAAAAGGCCTTAATACATATATAATACGTGTGTATTTGTGTGTGTGTATATATATATATATATATAATACGTGTGTATTTGTGTGTGTGTGTGTATGTGTGTGTGTGTGTGTGTGTATGTGTGTATGTGTATATATATATATATATATATATAATACGTGTGTGTGTGTGTATAAATATATACACAAACACACTTTAATTTCCTATATATGTATATTATAATTAAATCATTATTGTAGCAAAATCCACCTGGCTGTCCAGCATATTTCACTTCCATTGTTTTCCCCATAGACTTTAGTGTGATTTAAAACGTTTGTCTAATTGTTCCCCTAAACTGTACTGAAATACGTTATTCACCATACGAACACAAACTACCGAACACCAGACCACCTTGATGCATAAGTGTGACTTCAATTAACCTCCCTGTTCGCTTCATTGAATTCCCCATTGAAAAGCACAAACTCATTGTTAAAGTCCCTGGGTGGCCGCCATTTCGGGAGCCGAACACGTGGCGGCGGCCATCTTAAACTCCCGAACAGCGGTGTTTTGCCATTGAGTGTCTGGAACTAAAATCGGACACTCGACTAAGCAAACACCGCTGAGACCTCCAGAGCTGTGGAAGAGACTGATAGAAACTCCCGAACAGTCTGCCGTTCAGTAGTTTGAATCCCACAAACAAGGGGATTCATCCGAATGCAAACATAGCTCTGGATGGCATTGAGTTCAGGACTTTTTAACCACAGAAAAGAGACCGACCGCAAGGCCAAAACTCATGGAACTGTTTTCAGCTACTGTTGCCTGTGCGGTTGGTCAAAACTTTACACCTCCATAACTCCCGAACCCCTGGTCTGATCTGGCTGATTTTTGAATATGTTGCTCACCTAGATCATTTAGGGGTGTACCTATCATATTTGGGGTACATCCAAGAATTGGGGAAAAATGTGTACATTGTAATTGTGTTATCTGTTAAGCTGAGGGGAGGAGATGTGTGGGAGGCAACGTCTATGTGATTGGGTACTGTAGTAATTATTGTGGGTGTCTCCCTTGTAGGGGAGAACCACATAAAAGCAGGGATTGTGTCATTAAACCGCAGTTCTACTCCTGATACTGTGTGTCGTCCAGTTATTGGGAAAGGTGATGGGATACTACTGGATTGCCTTGCTGATTGTGTTTGTTACCCTATTGGATTTACTACTTGTTCCTGAGCCATTCTAGGATACCAGCGGAAATAGGCTGTGGGAAACCAGCTCTCCGCTACATTTATATAATACATTATACATATAATCCATATATATGATTTCATTATAAGTGTATTTTGAGATATATGTGTATATATCTCAAAGTACACTTATAATAAAATCATATATATGCATTATATATGTATAATATATTATAAAATGCTCTCATTATTTTATATTATATAAATATAAATATATATATATATATTATATTTTATTTGTATATTTTTTTACTTTTGAGCAGCCTGTGGGACTGCCTGACAGCTCAGACAGTCCCCCTGCTGGCATCTCCATAGACTCCTATTGCGGTCATGTGATCATGGTGATCACATGGCTCTGGAGGACCGGGGTGGCCGGAGCTGCTGCAAGAGGACTGCTGGGCTCTCTGGCAGTCCCCCCTGATCGTGATCGCCGCAGATTGCCAGTCCAGTTAAGTCCTGGGCTTCATATATGCCATGGACGTACTAGGTACGTCCGTGGTCGTTACCGACTGTTTTTTGTCGGACGTACCTAGTACGTCCGCGGTCGGGAAGGGTTTAATATGCAAAATGCCACT
>OW240914.1:2749377-2762562 GCA_933207985.1 Pelobates cultripes | reverse complement strand
CATCTTTGAACAGAATGCTGTGATGTCTTGAGACGCCCCTGCTAGTTTTAGGGGTAAAAAAGCGGGGCTGGTTGAGGAGAAAAGGCCTTTAACAACCGGGAGTTGGACCAGCAGGCCGTGGGAAGGTAGATGTTCGGGGATGATCCCTTCCCTAACCTCGATACATGGTATAGATTAAAGGATGTTGCCCACTGAGCCAATGGACAGGTAGTGGTTAGCATTACGTTTACATGAGCCCAGGTTAAAGGCCATTTTGGTGATAAGTACGAGAGGGAAGACAGGCGCCCAGGTGATTGGTTAAGGTTAAGGCAAGGTGGTTCTCTGTTAGAAGTGGTTGATGTACAGTTATATTATATTAATATGTTTTAAGTTGATGTTAATGACATCTGTCATTTAATAAAGGTGTGGCCTGTTTTGTCCCAAGTATGTTTGAAGTCTTGTTATGAAGAATGTGTTTGTGGGGGGGTGGAGGGCTAATGGGTTTTCCCCTCTCATACACGGTCCCCTCTACCTTTGCACTTGGATTGTGCACTCACTGTTACTGTTGGCAGTTGGTGGAATGTTCGAGGGATTTGAAACGCTGTGTAACAAGGCTGCAATATGAAGATCCTGCTATATATGTATCAATAAAGTGAGTACTATCGTTATATCAGTGTGTATAAATGCAGTGGTGGATTTGTGTGTAGTGTTAGTGTGTATAAATGCAGGGGTGGATTTGTGTGTAGAGTTAGTGGGTATAAATGTAGTGGTGGATTTGTGTGTAGTGTTAGTGTGTATAAATGCAGTGGTGGATTTGTGTGTAGAGTTAGTGTGTATAAATGTAGGGGTGGATTTGGTAGGGTTAGTGGTATAAATGTAGTGGTGGTTGTGTGTAGTGTAGTGTGTATAAATGCAGGTGGTGGATTTGTGTGTAGTGTAGTGTGTAGTGTGTATAAATGCAGGGGTGGATTTGTGTGTAGAGTTAGTGGGTATAAATGTAGGGGCGTTTTGTGTGTAGTGTTAGTGTGTATAAATGCAGGGGTGGTTGTGTGTAGTGTTAGTGTGTATAAATGTAGTGGGTGAATTTGTGTGTATAAATGCAGGGGTGGATTTGTGTGTAGTGTTAGTGTGTATAAATGCAGTGGTGGATTTGTGTGTAGAGTTAGTGTGTATAAATGCAGTGGTGGATTTGTGTGTAGAGTTAGTGTGTATAAATGTAGTGGTGGATTTGTGTGTAGTGTTAGTGTGTATAAATGCAGTGGTGGATTTGTGTGTAGTGTTAGTGTGTATAAATGTAGTGGTGGATTTAAGTGTAGAGTTAGTGTGTATAAATGCAGGGGTGGATTTGTGTGTAGTGTTAGTGTGTATAAATGCAGGGGTGGATTTGTAGTGGTGGATTTAAGTGTAGAGTTAGTGTGTATAAATGCAGGGGTGGATTTGTGTGTAGTGTTAGTGTGTATAAATGCAGGGGTGGATTTGTGTGTAGTGTTAGTGTGTATAAATGCAGTGGTGGATTTGTGTGTAGAGTTAGTGGGTATAAATGTAGTGGTGGATTTGTGTGTAGAATTAGTGTGTATAAATGCAGGGGTGGATTTGTGTGTAGTGTTAGTGTGTATAAATGCAGTGGTGGATTTGTGTGTAGAGTTAGTGTGTATAAATGTAGGGGTGGATTTGTGTGTAGTGTTAGTGTGTATAAATGCAGGGGTGGATTTGTGTGTAGGGTTAGTGTGTATAAATGCAGAGGTGGATTTGTGTGTAGAGTTAGTGTGTATAAATGCAGTGGCGGATTTGTGTGTAGAGTTAGTGGGTATAAATGTAGTGGTGGATTTGTGTGTAGTGTTAGTGTGTATAAATGCAGTGGTGGATTTGTGTGTAGAGTTAGTGTGTATAAATGTAGTGGTGGATTTGTGTGTAGAGTTAGTGTGTATAAATGTAGTGGTGGATTTGTGTGTAGCGTTAGTGTGTATAAATGCAGGGGTGGATTTGTGTGTAGCGTTAGTGTGTATAAATGCAGGGGTGGATTTGTGTGTAGTGTTAGTGTGTATAAATGCAGGGGTGGATTTGTGTGTGGTGTTAGTGTGTATAAATGCAGGGGTGGATTTGTGTGTAGCGTTAGTGTGTATAAATGCAGAGGTGGATTTGTGTGTAGGGTTAGTGTGTTTAAATGCAGGGGCGGATTTGTGTGTAGTGTTAGTGTGTATAAATGCAGGGGTGGATTTGTGTGTAGTGTTTGTGTGTATAAATGCAGGGGTGGATTTGTGTGTAGTGTTAGTGTGTATAAATGCAGGGGTGGATTTGTGTGTAGAGTTAGTGTGTATAAATGCAGGGGCGGATTTGTGTGTAGTGTTAGTGTGTATAAATGCAGGGGTGGATTTGTGTGTAGTGTTAGTGTGTATAAATGCAGGGGTGGATTTGTGTGTATAAATGCAGGGGTGGATTTGTGTGTAGTGTTAGTGTGTATAAATGCAGTGGTGGATTTGTGTGTAGAGTTAGTGTGTATAAATGCAGTGGTGGATTTGTGTGTAGAGTTAGTGTGTATAAATGTAGTGGTGGATTTGTGTGTAGTGTTAGTGTGTATAAATGCAGGGGTGGATTTGTGTGTAGTGTTAGTGTGTATAAATGCAGTGGTGGATTTGTGTGTAGTGTTAGTGTGTATAAATGCAGGGGTGGATTTGTGTGTAGTGTTAGTGTGTATAAATGCAGGGGTTGATTGTGACGGAGCTCCAGTACTCTGACTGAGTACCTCCACCAAATCTGCTTCCTCGTAGCAATTAGAAGCACTTCAGACCCAGTCACCGAGGCTTTTCCACCTTTGACCAGGCTACTATGTTTATAGCCCTCACACACGTCTGTCTTTTCATTGCTTGCTGATGCCAAGTTTGGACAGGGAAAAGTTTGGCTGGGAATAGTCTGACTAAATAATCCTGGAGCTGAAACCTCCCTCCACCAGGGGGCGCTGTGCACTGTCTGCGGCACAACCTGCCGCGAATAGTCTGACTAAATAATCCTAGACCTGGAACCTCCCTCCACCAGGGGGCGCTCTGTGCTGTCTGCGGCACAACCTGCCGCGAATAGTCTGACTAAATAATCTTAGAGCTGAAACCTCCCTCCACCAGGGGGCGCTGTGAGCTGTCTGCGGCACAACCTGCCGCGAATAGTCTGACTAAATAATCCTAGAGCTGAAACCTCCCTCCACCAGGGGACGCTGTGCGCTGTCTGCGGCACAACCTGCCGCGAATAGTCTGACTAAATAATCCTGGAGTTGAAACCTCCCTCCACCAGGGGGCGCTGTGCGCTGTCTGCGGCACAACCTGCCGCTAATAGTCTGACTAATCCTAGAGCTGAAACCTCCCTCCACCAGGGGGCGCTCTGTGCTGTCTGCGGCACAACCTGCCGCGAATAGTCTGACTAAATAATCCTAGACCTGGAACCTCCCCCCACCAGGGGGCACTGTGCACTGTCTGCAGCCCAGTCTGCCGCGAATAGTCTGACTAAATAATCCTAGACCTGGAACCTCCCCCCACCAGGGGACGCTGTGAGCTGCCTGCGGCCCAGCCTGCTGGGAGTAGTCTGACAAAATAATCCTGGAGCTTGTCTTTATTTATTATTTGGTTACTGCCTTTAGCTTGTTTGACTATTGTTGACCCACTGACAGGACAACCTTGCTCCAGTATGACAAATGTGCCATTTCCCACAGGCAATATTGTCCAGTCTTGGGTAAGACCACCAGCTGTTACTTCAAGTGTGACACCAGCGGGCAAATCCTATGTTTATTGGCCAGGGAATGTGCATTGCACACACTACTTGCAAACTAGGACTGAGCCGCCATTTACAAGCGGTTATTACGGCAGTTGCCCCTTAACAGGACTTTGAGACTCAGGGGCTACAATCACTTTGGTCCAGTCAAGGTGTGTTCTGCACTGCCAGGTGTTACCCAACAGGGTGATCATCAAAACAGCAGGAGAAGCCTACCACACTATTTCTACAGTCCATGTCTACGTGGGTTGGGGAACAGGGAAAAGGAGATGTCACAGTAGGCATTACGGATGAGTTACCTGCTCATGTTTTGTTGAGGAATGACCTGGAATAGATGGTGTGTCAGTATGTTCCCTGTAACGTAATCCCTCGCAACCAGGCCAAGAGAGCTAGTGTAGTTGGCGACTCGCCCCAGGACCTGGATATGACATTGATAGGCCGTACAATATGTGTAGCAGAAGCGCTAGTCCTGACCAGGACTCTCCTCCGCTGGCTCCATGAAGACAGGACATCTGGAACAAGGCGCTGTAACTAGACGACACACAGTTCTGGGATTACAACCAAATTATTCCACACAAGCTCAGCCTTTAATGCGGCCTCCATGCAAAAAGTACACAAGCCCATCCCAGGTATCCATTTGTATGAGAGATAACTGAGTCAAAATGGAATAACTCAAATCTTTCTCAGTTACAGGATGTAGCGAAGAGCTGGTCTTACACAGCCTATCTCCACTTTAGATCCCAGTAAGGTTCAGGAACAAGTATTATAAATCCACAGGGTAATATTTCCAGCAGGCAAAATACTTCAACAATATCCCAATCGCAATTCCAATGACTGGACGACACACAGCATCAGGAGCAGAACTTCCCATAACTACAGTAGAACAATGGGAAGAGTTACATAAAGCAGATCCTGTACAAGCAAATGCAGACAACCGTCAACATCATAGACAAACTGTATACCTAGAGGGGAAAGCAGTCCAGGGTCTCTGCGACTCGGGGGCCACCATCACCCTGGTCAAAAGTCACCTGGTACTTGATCAGGCCAAGACCAGCAGAACAGTAGCAGTCAGGGTAGCCGGGGGAGCAGTATACCGGCTACCCACAGCTCGAGTACATTTGCATTGGGGAGCAGGGTTTGGGAATGTGGAAGTGGGGTTAATGCCCCAACTGCTGGCAGAGGTTTTGCTGGGGAATGATCTGGGCAAACTCCTGCTTTTGAGCCCCAGGCACCAGCAACTGGAGAAGCACACCCAGTGGTTACACGACAGCAGGCCCGCACCCAGAACTACAACACACTCCCGGAGATCCAGGTAAGAGATCTTCCCCTGCCCTAGCGTGTATCCCCTGGGCCCCCCCTACCGAATTTGCGGCCGAAGTAATCACTGACCCCATATTACAGGTCTATAGAGACAAGGTCACCTCAGACCAACCTGGGGGGGAGGGCAAAATATTTGTATGGGATTTTGACAAGCAGGTAGCTGGGTCAGCCCCTATTGTTATGAGGCAGCTAGTCGTACCACAACGGTACCGATCTGAATTACTCCAGATAGCGCACGATATTCTGCTATCCGGACATTTGGGGGTCAGTCGTACCCGGCACCGACTGACCCAAAGTTTCTTTTGGCCGGGAGTTAGTCAGGAAGTCCGCAGGTATTGTAATACGTTTGACACGTGTCAACGAGTGGGAAAGAGAGGGGACCATCGGAAGGCAAAACTGCACCCGCTACCCATAATTGAGGAGCCATTACAGTGGAGTTCCTGCTTAACCCTCAAAGTGAAGTGTCGTCTCATTATTGGGGGAGGATTTATTGTATGCTGTTCCAGTTTGACTGCTAGGAGTGTAAACCTATTCGCATGGTTTTTCCTATTCGGCTGTATACAACATTAAAAAAATGCTTAAAAGTACTCATATGCTTCTCCGGTTCGGTGATTGTGGTGTCTGCCAGAGTGCTTGGAGTCCTCAGGAAACGCTAGGAGCATCCTTTAACGGAGGTACCCAGTCGATCCGTTACACAGGAAACTACATGAAACATACATAAAACACCCCAAAAACATGGTCATATTTCACAGGAACCCCACAAGCCTTATATTCAAAGGCAACATATCCAAATAGCACTCAGATCCATTTGGTAGAACAGAATTGCCATTCAGGTAAAGTTTTGACTGGCCGGCCACGAGTCGCTGGCCAAAAACAGTTCCAGAGAAATGAGGGTGACGGCTGGTCTGCTTTCGGGGGTTCCTATGCAAACACTGACAAATGCTCCCCTGGCTTTTAGGGAGCAAATACTCCCTCCAGACAGTAGTTCCTATCTCCCGAACGTCATTGTAACGGATCACCTGGCACCCCGACTGGGTACCTCCGTTGAAAGATGCTCCTAGCGCTTCCAGAGGACTCCAAGCACTCCACCAGACACCATAAGCACCGCAGGCTGCAGCTATCTCCCTTCAGAACGAAGCAGGAACAAGCTCTTACAAGAGCTCAGTGATTATAGCAAGGGAATATGCCTAGCATAGCAATCCCTTGTAGCAGATTCCCCAAATAAGAGACAGGACTCAAGTTGAGGGTAAAAATAGAACTCTCTGGCTGCTAGCTTGCAGCCCTTTTTATTAGGTGCTCCCATGAAGGGGAGGGACACACACAGTAACGTACATTAACCAATCACACAATAGTTACATCCCACACATAGCCCTCCCCTCTACCTGTAAACTAATTATCTGTACACACAGGGAAATACAATTATCATAGGTAGGGAAAATACAGTTTTTACACAACATTCATAACTCCCAAAATATACATCACATTCGCATAAAAATACATATTCACAATCAATCCATTCAGGGGAACAACATATTAAAAATGGCATGAATCAGACCAGGGGTTCAAAAGTTAGTAAAAGTATCTTTTGTTCCCCCTGGCTCAAACAGTAAAAGTAAAACATCCCCACAATGCATCCTGGCTTCCTCCTTCTGCCCTGGAGATAATTGGAGAAGGAATCTAATTATCTCCAAAGACAGAGCCAAACTCCATTACCCACATGGCAGACAAAAAGACAGTAAAAGACATAAAAGTACATACTGACACATTTAGTACATAAAACACACATTTCTACATATCCCCAGATAGCTTGGATCTGACTGCACATTATTAGATGAATGGCACTCAGATCACACGAATAAGCCTTTCTGCAGGGAAAATAAACAGTCTAACCTGCAGGGCCATAGTCCAAAGGCAAGAGGCGGGCAAGCAGCCCCCTCCAAGGACACGTGGCGAGGTCGGTTTTGCCACACTTCTCCCCTTTGCCCCCAGACTAACAGGGTATCTGACCTCCTGCCGGTCAGTGCCCTGGTTAGTCCAGCAACCCACCCACGAAGCACAAACAGCAGTACAGCCCACCCACAATAAATGTTTACTCCACCTGGATAAAGTAGCAACTTGTCCATGTCCAGGTGCCTCACCACGGCTGTGTGGGGAGCTGGTAGACTGCCTTGGTGGGTTGCTGAGTGGGCAGAGACCAGCGGTACTCTGCCCTGGTGCCAGTGCTACCACCGAAGTAGCCTGATTGGAGCCTGGTTGTGGGAGGGGGAGACCGACCATCTCCCCTCTGGGTACACAGCTCTGGGGCTGGGGAACAGGACCGACCGTCTCTACCCCTTGGGCTGTAAGCGCAGAGACTACGGTCCCATCTGCACAGTTGCGGGGCTCAACATCTCCCCTTGGTGGGTTGGGCTGCCGCTGGAGAGAGGGTGTAACAAGCTCCTCTCTCTGGACTGTCAACTGCCGCTGGGGAGAGGGGTTAACAGGCTCCTCTCCCTGACACTCTCTCTGCTGGTGGAGAGGCGGACCAGCTGTCTCCCCTTTCATTATTTTGTCCTGCTGCTGGGGTGTGAGACTGACGGTCTCTGCTCCCTGCAGGACACACTGCCGCTGGGGAGGAAGGACGACACCTTCAGCTCCCTGGGGTACACACTGCCGCTGGGGAGGAAGGACGACACCTTCGGCTCCCTGGGTTACACACTGCTGCTGGGGAGGACGGACGACACCATCAGCTCCCTGGGGTACGCACTGCCGCTGGGGAGGAAGGACGGCACCTTCCGCTGGGGCAGCCTGTAGAAAGTCAGGCTCAGGGGAAGGAAACAAGGGAGGACAGAGGCCAGCGGCGCTCTGCCCAGTTGCCAGCTCTTCTGCTGGGGGGTCAGGGAACAAAGGAGTTGGCTGGGGAGGAGAAATATCACTTACCTCCCCCTGGTACTCCGGCTGCTGCTGGGGGGGGAGGTCGATGCTCTCCACTTTCTGTAACTCCAGCTCTAGTTGGGGATCTGGGCCGGTTGCCCAGCATCCCTGTAGGGCCGGTGGAGAGATCTCGGTCCCATCTCCACCTGCCTGCAGGGGGTCCTCCCAGGACCAGTCTATGAGGTCCTCTACCTCGGGTACCTCTGGTTGCTGTTGGGGAGGGAGACCGGTTGTCTCTTCCTCCAATAACACATTCTGCCGCTGGGGAGTGAGACCGACTGTCTCCCCTCCCTGTAAAACATACTGCCGCTGGGGATCTGGGCCGGGTGCCCAGCATCCCTGTAGGGCCGGTAGAGAGACCTCGGTCCCATCTCCACCGGCCACCTCGGTTTCTTCCTCGTCCCACTCTACCTGTGGCTGGAGTTTCTCCCAACGTGCCCACTGGCCTTCCCTCAGCGCCCTGTGTTGTAGGTTCCGGGTCACCATGTCCCACACGAACCGCACGTATTTCTCCTCTGGATTGGGTCCGTAAAACTTCAGGTGCAACCCTACCATCGTGCCAAACTCTAGTACGGAGTAGCTATACGCCATGCTTGCTGTAGCCACTGCTGGTTCCATTATGTTGCTGAAGATAAGGACGCTGCACAACTCCACACGTTACCGGTGTCTCCGAGCTGCTTCTCCTCGCACTAGGATGCCATCCCGCCGCTTGCCACCAATGTAACGGATCACCTGGCACCCCGACTGGGTACCTCCGTTGAAAGATGCTCCTAGCGCTTCCAGAGGACTCCAAGCACTCCACCAGACACCATAAGCACCGCAGGCTGCAGCTATCTCCCTTCAGAACGAAGCAGGAACAAGCTCTTACAAGAGCTCAGTGATTATAGCAAGGGAATATGCCTAGCATAGCAATCCCTTGTAGCAGATTCCCCCAATAAGAGACAGGACTCAAGTTGAGGGTAAAAATAGAACTCTCTGGCTGCTAGCTTGCAGCCCTTTTTATTAGGTGCTCCCATGAAGGGGAGGGACACACACAGTAACGTACATTAACCAATCACACAATAGTTACATCCCACACATAGCCCTCCCCTCTACCTGTAAACTAATTATCTGTACACACAGGGAAATACAATTATCATAGGTAGGGAAAATACAGTTTTTACACAACATTCATAACTCCCAAAATATACATCACATTCGCATAAAAATACATATTCACAATCAATCCATTCAGGGGAACAACATATTAAAAAATGGCATGAATCAGACCAGGGGTTCAAAAGTTAGTAAAAGTATCTTTTGTTCCCCCTGGCTCAAACAGTAAAAGTAAAACATCCCCACAATGCATCCTGGCTTCCTCCCTTCTGCCCTGGAGATAATTGGAGAAGGAATCTAATTATCTCCAAAAGACAGAGCCAAACTCCATTACCCACATGGCAGACAAAAAGACAGTAAAAGACATAAAATTACATACTGACACATTTAGTACATAAAACACACATTTCTACATATCCCCAGATAGCTTGGATCTGACTGCACATTATTAGATGAATGGCACTCAGATCACACGAATAAGCCTTTCTGCAGGGAAAATAAACAGTTTAACCTGCAGGGCCATAGTCCAAAGGCAAGAGGCGGGCAAGCAGCCCCCTCCAAGGACACGTGGCGAGGTCGGTTTTGCCACAGTCATTTATCTAGTTGGTCAGGAAGTGAGACGGACAGTGGTACAATCTTTGCCCAGGTTTGTGGACTCGTGTGGCTTAAAATTGTTCCAGAAGTTCGATGTACCGCTGCCTGTATTCAGGAAACAAAATGGCCACCATTCACTGGAGCATGTTAGTTCAGTTATACAAATGGCGGCCACCCAGGGAAAGCACACTTGAGTTAATAATTGTGGTCGGTGTTTGGGGAAGTATAAAAGGGGGACCACACACCATCCATTCAGGAAATGAATAAGGGGGGTACAGACAACCAAACAAAGGGGAATGAGTCTGCTACAGTATGCACCACTCTCCTGCAGCAGAATGAATTTATTGAAGACTGTCCTACACTTGTAAAGAACTACAGGTCAACCTCCTTGCCACCGCTAGAAGGGGGTTTTGTTTTGGGGAAACAGGTACTCGGGTGCCATTATCTTTACCCCATAGTTTGGGTTTGCCACATTTCCCCATGTGCTGGGGAACTCTTGGGTCTGTGGAGCTCTGATGATATTTTGGGGTTCTGTGTTTTGAACAGGTGTGGATTGCAATGTTATTTGTTGAATGTCTTGTGTGGTATGTTTATTTTTTTCCTCCGTTCTCTTTGCCAGTAGATGTTTCTTTCTTTCCTCCATTCTCTTTCCCAGTAGATGTTCCTTTCGTTCCTCCTTTCTCTTTGCCAGTAGATATTTCTTTCGTTCCTCCATTCTCTTTGCCAGTAGATATTTCTTTCGTTCCTCCATTCTCTTTGCCAGTAGATATTTTTTTCGTTCCTCCATTCTCTTTGCCAGTATCTGCCCCCTCACTCTCTGCTCTCTGTTTTTTAGGATGTGTTTCTTCAGACTCCTGTTGTTCCTCTTGTTTCTGCTGCCGGCTTGCTCAGGATGTGTATTCTGCAGGCGTTTAGAATTTACCATAGAGCAACGGTTTAATAAGCTGTGTGATGATTACAAGGAGGCTATAGGGAGTAAAAATTGCACACAATACCCAGGAAACAGAAGCTTTAACAAATTTGGACTGGGTGAGAAACCTCTGAATATCTCCCCTGTTACATTTTCATTCATCGTACTGTTTCTCCATTCCCTGCTCTGTCTCTCCTTTCCCCCGTATTGTCTCTACATTGTAGCAGACCACAGGTAACCTGACCAGTTGCCGCCGCTAATAACTTCCTTCAACAACTCTGGAACCCTTAAAACAACTGGATGAGACACAGCTCTGAAGTACAACTGAAAATACAAGCAATACATTTCACTTAACTATACTTTACAGAGCTGCTGCCCCACCCCTTTGTTGACCCACAGCTGCATATACAGACACATGTAAAACAGTCCCAAAAATGGGGCTGCAAGCTTGTGACCCGCACCAAATAAATCAGGCCATCCATCACATATCTCCCCCTCATAGAAATCTACAGACCTGTGGCCTGACCCACGACAGGCCTGCCATAAGCCGATTGGACCAAGTCCTTGGGGTTCAATGTGACTGGACAAGTGGGAAGGGGATGGGGGCCCATGTGGGTATGGCACTCATATACATTCCCCGTGCCGTCTCTCCATCCCCCGTACTATCTCTCCATCCCCCGTGCTGTCTATCCATCCCCTGTGCTCTCTCTCCATCCCCGTGCCGTCTCTCCGTCCCCTGTGCCGTCTCTCCATCCCCCGTACTATCTCTCCATCCCCCGTGCTGTCTATCCATCCCCTGTGCTCTCTCTCCATCCCCTGTGCCGTCTCTCCATCCCCTGTGCCGTCTCTCTTGTATCTCTTCCCTCAATGTCTTTCCCCCACTTCCTCACTTTCTTACCATCTCTTTCTCCTTTATCTTTTGCTCGATATCTATTTCTCTCTCTCTTTCTCTACTGCTTTTTATCCCTCTCTTTCTCTCTCCCTTTCTCTTTCTTTTTTATCTTTTATCATATAAATATGTATCTCTCTCTCCCTCTCTTTCTCTCCCTCTTTCTCTCGATCTCCTTTGTCTGTCCCCTTTGTCTGTCTCACTCTTTTATTTTCTTGGTATACCTCTCTCCTTCTTTCTCTCTCCCCCTCTCTTTCTCTCCTTTTATCTCTCTCTCTCTCCCTTTCACTCTAGGTCTCCCTCTCTTTCCCTACCTCTCTTTCTCTCTCCCCCTATCGTTCTCTCCTTTTTATCCCTCTCTCTCCTTCCCTCTCTCCCTTTCTCTCTAGGTGTCCCTCTCTTTCTCTCTCTCCCCCTCTCTTTCTCTCATTTTTATCCCTCTTTCTCTCCCTCTTTCTCTCTCTCCCTTTCTCTCTAGGTCCCTTTCCCCTTCCCTCCATCTCTATCTCCATCTACCCTCTCTCTCTCTCTCTCTCTCTCCCTCTCCCCTCTCTCCTCCCTCTCCCCTCTCTCTCTTCCTCCCTCCCTCCCTCTCCCCTCCTCTCCTTCCTCCTTCTCTCCTCCCCTACCTCTACCCAAAGTCTCTCCCTCCTCCTATCCTCTCTCCTCTCCTCTCTCTTTTCCTCTCCCACCTCTTTCTTTCATCTCTCTCTCCCTCCTCCCTCTCCTCCTCTCTCCTCCCTCTCCCGTCTCTTTCTCTCCTCCCTCCTCCCCTCTCTCTCTCTCTCTCTCTCTCTCTCCCCTCTCCCACCTCTCTCTTTCTCTCTCTACCCCCTCTCTCTCTACCCCCTCTCCCCTCTCTCCTCCCTCTCCCCCCTCTCCCCTCTCTTTCTCTCTCTCCCCCTCTTTCTCTCTCTTCCCCCTCTCTCTCTCTCCCTCCCTCCCTCTCTCTTCCTCTGTTAATTTTCACTCTTTCTTTGTAGATGAAGAATCTTTGCTGTTTATCACAGAGAAGACTCATCGTGTTTTCAGGATATTTGGTATTTACTATTTTTGAGTAATTTTTGCTGGTAGTGTGTGATAATGGGAGGTTTGCGGACAGGAAAGACATTCTGATTTTATTTATGACAATGCATGATGTATGATCAGGAGCAATCCTGGTGCTAATAGTGGAGCAGTTGCTGTGGAAACCAATGCAATGTTCCTTGTTTATGTTGTAGTCCTTTAAATGGCTCGTATTACCTGACATATCCCTGACTCCCATCATGCCCCAGGAATCCATTGTAATCCATGTATTGCTGCCATGTCCTCCAAGATGGGAACACTGACAGGAAACGCCTAAAGTTTCACATTCACTCAATGACCAAAAACACATTAATCACCAATGTTTATTCCGTGGTTTACCGCTTCCGAGTGCATTGGTCGACTGCACAGTCTGTGCTTAAACGTGGCTGTGGGCGTAAAGGAGTCTGAACTCACCTTGTGGTACATGTGAGAGGAAATGAGACAGGGTATACCGCAGGCACAAACAATAACTCCCATTACCCTCAGTTTACACTGAGTATATCAAGGAGTATACTGTTATGATCCATTTATTATAGTATACTGCGGGATACACACAGTGGAAAAAAAAGAAAAAATACACCCTCTATGCATTTTATATTTTTATATATCAGGACATAACAATCATCGGTTCCTTAGCATGTCCTAAATTTAGTTAAACTCAACC
>OW240914.1:2734672-2746247 GCA_933207985.1 Pelobates cultripes | reverse complement strand
GCCTGCGTTCGCATACGGGGCAAACACTTGCACCAATGATCAATTTGTGGTGAATAGCCAGGGGTGGTCGTGATTAAAAGGTGTGAATAAGATGACCACCCAAAGTTGGTTCGGTAAACGAACGGAGAGGTGTACGGACAGCCGAACATAGAAACATAGAATGTGACGGCAGATAAGAACCATTCAGCCCATCTAGTCTGCCCAATTTTCTAAATACTTTCATTAGTCCCTAGCCTTATCTTATAGTTAGGATAGCCTTATGCCTATCCCACGCATGCTTAAACTCCTTTACTGTGTTAACCTCTACCACTTCAGCTGGAAGGCTATTCCATGCATCCACTACCCTCTCAGTAAAGTAATACTTCCTGATATTATTTTTAAACCTTTGTCCCTCTAATTTAAGACTATGTCCTCTTGTTGTGGTAGTTTTTCTTCTTTTAAATATAGTCTCCTCCTTTACTGTGTTGATTCTATTTATATATTTAAATGTTTCTATCATATCCCCCCTGTCTCGTCTTTCCTCCAAGGTATACATGTTAAGATCCTTTAACCTTTCCTGGTAAGTTTTATCCCGCAATCCATGGACCAGTTTAGTAGCCCTTCTCTGAACCCTCTCTAAGGTATCAATATCCTTTTGAAGATACGGTCTCCAGTACTGTGCATAATACTCCAAGTGAGGTCTCACCAGTGTTCTGTACAATGGCATGAGCACTTCAGCACTTTCTACTGCTAATACCTCTCCCTATACAACCAAGCATTCTGCTAGCATTTCCTGCTGCTCTATTACATTGTCTGCCTACCTTTAAGTCATCAGAAATAATCACCACTAAATCCCTTTCCTCATATGTTGAGGTTAGGGCTCTATCAAATATTCTGTACTCTGCCCTTGGGTTTTTACATCCAAGATGCATTATCTTGCACTTATCCACATTAAATTTCAGTTGCCACAATTCTGACCATTTTGTCTAGTTTACCTAAATCATTTGCCATTTGGCTTATCCCTCCTGGAACATCAACCCTGTTACATATCTTAGTATCATCAGCAAAAAGACATACCTTACCATCAAGACCTTCTGCAATATCACTAATAAAAATATTCAAGAGAATGGGTCCAAGTACAGATCCCTGAGGTACCCCACTGGTGACAAGTCCAAGCTTTGAATATATTCCATTAACTACAACCCTCTGTTGCCTTTCACTCAGCCACTGCCTTACCCATTCAACAATATTGGAATCTGTAACGGACCGTTTTGCACAAAAGGGGTAAAAAGGGTTAAACCGCCGTTTAGGAGATCTTCCCCTTCCAGAGATACAGGCACAGCTACTGCAGAACACCAAACTCCTGAACTGGATACAAAATCGCACTCCAACTCCCGAACTGGAACCTCCCAAATAGCTGCTAGTAGATGAACAGGAAAAGCAGACAATCAGCTTACACTCCTGGCAATCAGTCTCTATCAGCATACAGTAAATCCCCGCAAAGACGAGACAGAGCTCCGTGTTGAGGGTCAAGCAGTGGTCTGAGGTGCTGGCACACCCAGCCTGGTTTTTATTACAGTCTTTTCAAATACAGGACCGCCCACAGGGAGGTATAAAACAACCAATCACATATCAGTTACATCCCACATATTCCCTCCTCTTATCCTGAGAGGAAACTCAATTACACATACCGTTAAAACATACTTTCTACCCAACTTTCATAACTCTACAACCATACATCACATTCACATAAAATTACATATTCACAATCAATCCATTCAGGGGAACAACATATTAAAAAATGGCATGAATCAGACCAGGGGTTCAAAAGTTAGTAAAAGTATCTTTTGGGCCCTGGCTGGCACATGGATATCTGGCTCAAACAGGTTTTACAGAGCCCTCTATCCTGAGACAATGGGGAAAGTAATCCAATTATCCAGGGATAGAGGCAGACTCCATTGAGCACATGGTTAGAAAAAGACATAAAACACTTTCAAATACATAAAGTCACCTTTTACACATAACACACAGACATTTCACATATCCCCAGATAGCTGGGATCTGAGCGCACAAAACTACCGAATAGCGCTCAGATCCTATTCACACAGTTCAATTGCCATGGAGCCGAAGTCTTTAACTACACGAATGGGCTCCATGGCATAGCTATCTGGGTGAACACATTTACATAAAGGCTGGTCCATAGTCCAAAGGCAGCAGGCGGGCAGCCAGGCTTCTACAATGCAATGTGGCGAGATTGCTCTCGTCACAGAATCCAAACTTAAAGATCACAGTTTATTGATAAGCCTTCTATGTGCAACAGTGTCAAAAGCCTTACTGAAATCTAGGTAAGCAATGTCTACTGCACCACCCTGATCTATAATTTTAGTTACCCAATCAAAAAAACAAAACAAAATTAGTTTGGCATGATCTCCCTGAAGTAAACCCATGTTGTCTCTGATCTTGAAATCCATGTGTTTTTAGATGTTCAGCAATCCTGTCCTTTAACATGGTTTCCATCACTTTCCCCACTACTGAAGTAAGGCTTACTGGCCTATAGTTGCCTGACTCCTCCGTATTACCTTTCTTGTAAATGGGCACAACATTCGCTAACTTCCAATCTTCTGGGACTACTCCTGTTAACAATGATTGGTTAAATAAATCTGTTAATGGTTTTGCTAGTACACCACTAAGCTCTTTTAATAGCTTTGGGTGTATTCCATGAGGTCCCATTGACTTATTTGTCTTTACTTTTGACAGTTGAAATAGAACCTCTTCCTCTGTAAACTCACTAATAAATGACTCATTTATCCTTTTTCTCAACTGAGGTCCCTTTCCTTCATTTTCATCTGTAAATACAGAACAAAAATGTTAATTGAGGCAGTCAGCCTTTATCCTCTTCTACATACCTTCCTTCTTTTGTTTTTAATCTAACGAATCATTGTTTTACTTTTCTTTTCTCATTTCTGTATCTAAAAAAATGTTTTATCCCCCTTTTGTACTGACTGTGCTATATTCTCTTCTGTGTGTGATTTGGAAGCTCTTATAACTTGCTTAGCCTCTTTCTGCCTAATCTTATAGATAATTTTGTCTTCCTTACTCTGGGTTTTTTTATAATTCCTAAATGCTAACTTTTTGTTTTTAACTATTTTGGCCACATCTGCGGAGTACCACAGTGGTTTCTTGAATTTTTTGCTTTTACTGACAAGCCTAATGCAATTTTCTGTTGCCTTCAATAGTGCAACTTTTAAATAATACCATTTCTCTTGGACTCCATTTAAATTGCTCCAGTCTGATAATGACTCCTCTACCCATATTCTAATTTTAGAAAAGTCTGTTTTCTAAAGTCTAAAACTTTTGTTTTTGTGTGGTGTGACTCAGTCACTGTTCTTATATTAAACCACACTGACTGATGATCACTGGATCCTAAACTTTCACCTACAGTAACATCTGATACCAAATCTCCATTTGTTAACACTAAATCTAGTATGGCCTCTTTACGAGTTGGCTCCTCAACAACTTGTTTTAGAGACAATCCCAGTAGGGAGTTTAGAATATGTGTGCTCCTGGCACAAGCAGCTAATTTTGTTTTCCAATTTACATCAGGAAGATTAAAGTCACCCATGATGATAACTTCCCCCTTCATTGTCATTTTAGCTATTTCCTCAACTAGTAGATTATCTAACTCTTCAATTTGTCCTGGGGGCCTATAAATCACACCTACACGAGTTACTGCATGATTACCAAATTCTAACGTAGCCCAAACGGACTCTATGTTTGCCTCACTAACTTTTATTAGGCTAGATTTTATGCTATCCTTCACATACAAGGCCACCCCTCCCCCTTTCTTGCCTTCCCTATCTTTCCTATGTAAAGAGTACCCTGGTATTGCTATGTCCCAGTCATTTTTCTCATTGTACCATGTCTCAGTAACAGCGACTAAATCTACACTATCAGTTGCCATTATTGCCACAAGTTCATGGATCTTATTCCCTAAACTGCGAGCATTTGTAGGCATGACTCTAAGCTTATAATTTTTTAACACACTTGCTACAGGCACTTTCTGTCCTTGTTTTGGGGGACAATTGGATTGATGTTTTATCACCCTTTTGCCCCCCCCTCCTAGTTTAAATACATCCTAGCAAAACCTCTGAACTGCTCACTGAGAACATTTGTTCTCTTTTGAGAAAGATGCAAACCATCTTTTTTGTACAGCTTATTTCCATTCCAAACAGAGCTACCATGAGAAATAAAGCCAAATCCTTGCTCCCGACACCATTCACCAAGCCATAAAATATAGTCCCTAATACGCATCCGCCTGTCGTTCTGAGTGTTATGCACAGGCAGAACTTCAGAGAATGACAGTGTGGAAGCAACCTGCCATATATCATTGGCAAAAACACAAAAAACTTCCTTAACCTCTGAAACTTCATTGCAAGCCAAGTCATTTGTCCCTAGATGGACAAGTACATCCAATTCCCCTTCCTGCTTTGCTTGCTAAACAATATTACAGATATGTCTCCTGTCTCTGTGAGCAGTAGCTCCGGGAAGACACCTTACAAGACCACCATTGTCCATCTCCACACCTCTTATAATGGAATCCCCCAACAACAACTGCTTTCTATTAGACCTCACCATAGTCTCCAAGCCGGTCTCCACAACACCACTAGCCTCAGTGCCTCTCTCCACAACACCACTAGCCTCAGTGCCTCTCTCCATAACATCATTACACTCTGAAAGTGCAGAAAATGAATTATGAAGAGCAACAGACTGTGCAAAATGCCTTTTATCCACAACTCTAAGTCTATCAGATCCTACAGTTATCCATCTGCCATTCCTAGTATGTCTCTGCGTCAGTGGTTTTGCAGCAGTTCCAGTCTGAATTTGTTCACCAGATATTTTACAAATCTCAGACTTCAAAAATACAATCTCCTGCCGCAAGATAGAGAACTGTCTACAGATTAGACAACAACCAAACCTCCAAAAAGTGGAACGTGAAACAAATGCATAGCAATTATTACACTGAACTAAGTCTGCCATTCCAATGAGGAGAATAATTTAAATCAAACAAATCTTAACTTTTTATTTATCCTCCTGAATACCTCAGATTACCTCCAGATTATCTCCAGAATATCTCCAACCAAACACTTAGAAGCAACACTTAGATGAAGCAACCAAGCTATATTAGCCAAGCTAATGACAACAGCCCTTATATAACTCCTAAAATCACCACCCACTAGGAATGTTTAACACCTGGGTAGGCCTCTGCTTATTTGCAAACAATAGCTAATTTAAACAGCAATCAATAGCAAGTAATCTAATCAAATGCCTTATAATTACCAACAGGAATTCAAACCTTGTGCAATCAGTAACCTTTTCCTACAGATGAATCTTACCTGTAACAGTAGAAAAGAAAGCTCTTAGCACAACTCTTAGACAGTTGAAGCTTCTATAAAACTCTCCAGAATATCTCCAACTACACACTTAGAAGCAACACTTAGATGAAGCAACCAAGCTATATTGGGACTACTCCTGTTAACAATGATTGGTTAAATAAATCTGTTAATGGTTTTGCTAGTACATCACTAAGCTCTTTAATAACTTTGGGTGTATTCCATCAGGTCCCATTGACTTATGAGTCTTTACTTTGTCAGTATATTTATATCAGCAGACATTTTTGTGTTAAGACAGAAATTAAAAGTGTATACTGACACAGAACAGAGGTGACTCCATTTTGTAACAGAATGTAAAGACAGACACACAGTTTTTTTTTACTTCTCTCTGTAACTCTATTCATTCAAGCCTGAAGCTAAGGAATGTGACTTACATAAACATTAGAGATAAAACCTGAGATAAGGCATGATGGCTACAGCAAAAGGGGGGTTGAATTCTACAACCCAGAGATATATATATATAGTTAATACAATGCTAAACAAAAATCTGCACACCAGTCAAGCCATAAGACTTGCTTTTCCCACAGAAATCCCAAATCAGCAGTGATGTTACAACCGCAAAGGATTCTGGGTGGGTATATGCAAATTAGTTTAACAAAGAATCAAATTTTTGCCTCATTCCATTTTAAACATGGATTCCTTTTAATTTGTGTTTGCAGTATACAACTGCTTGGAACACAATTTAGGATAAGATGCAAAACCAGTGAACCACTCATGGACAGCTGTTTCGTTGTTAATGCAACTCTTCAGCATGAGGTTGGTTACTGGTTTGCTTAGTGAGGCTTGGTAGTGCTTGGGAAGCAAAATCCAAATAGGTTATGGCGGGGAAAAGCAAGTCTTATGGCTTGACTGGTGTGCAGATTTTTGTTTAGCATTGTATTAACTATCCACATACTTCAGGTGGAAGGGGTTTTCAATCACAATTTTTCCCCACCATAACCTATTTGGATTTATATATATATATATGTGTGACAGACCCATCTGTATAGACTAAGATTGCTGGTTCATCTGTTTTGCCTCTATTCGTGGAATTACCTGTCCGTATGCCCCTGTTCGTTTATTTGACTTTTCTACCGAATGAACTTACCGAATGGACGGCCACCCAGAAGAGAAGTGGTTAACCTCTTGATCCCAATTAGAACGTTGTGGTTAACCGCAGACATTATAATCGAATACAGGGTGGTCGTCGTTCGTATGTCGACCACGAGGCGGCGGCCATTTTAAAACAGGCGAAAGACCAGCGGTGTTCGGCACGGATTCTATGGAACAGAAAATGGACACTTTTTCTGCCGAACACCACTAAAACCACCGACCTCCCTTATCAATCGACAAAGGCATGTGAACACCAGCCGTTCGGGAGTTTGAACCGCACGAATGGACTTATCCCAGATAGCCTTCCCATGGAGTCAATCGCATACCGAAAGACTGTACAAGACTTTGACTCCATGGCGATTGAACTATGCGTATGGGATCTGAGCGCTATTCGCCAATAATATGCACTCAGATCCAGGCTATCTGGGGATACGTTACATGAATGAGAAATGTTCGGTAGTTGTAAAGTTATATATTTTTATGTGTTTTTTGGGTCGCATCTAAAATGGCGATTTGCTGGGAGATAATTGAATTACTTCTCAATTATGTCCAGGGCAGAGGGGAGGAAACCATGATGCATGCTGGGAATATTATGTGCCTGTGTGTCCTGAAATGCTGTATGTCCATCTGCCATTACAGTCTCTCATTTGATCCCCTAGGGGAGTGTCCACCAAGTGGGAGACCTGCATAAATACAGGCGGGTAGCCCACAGTAAACCCAGTTCATGTTTTACCCTCAATGCGGAGCTTGGTCTCGTTATTGGAGGGGAATTTACTACACGAATAGCGACTGCCGGATGGAAGTATTAGCCGCTTGGGAGATATATGGTTTCGGCTGTTAGCGGTGATTCGTGAGTTTACTGATCGGGAAGTGAAGTACCCGTACAGGTCCCATTCGGGAGATTGGAGCATTCCCCTGCTTGCAGTTCGTATGATTGGAGTTGGTACGAAAGCAGGTTGCGTTATGGTGCGAGGGGAGGATTAACTAAACGGCGGTTTTACTATTTGATGCTGTGAGTGCTGTAACAATATATATTTATATATATACACACACACACACACACATTATCCACATATAATTTACTATTATTATAGTAATCCTATATAATTAGTACTATGTTAATAATATAGAAGATTCATGGATATAATATCAATGAAGAAATATCATATTTACAAATGTTATTGGAATATATGTTATCTTAAGTACAGTTTCACACAAGAAAACCAGACACTAAATGACAGATAACACTTGTGATGGTAGTCATCTGTATCACCGTCAATATTCCCTCTTTACCAATAGTAACACATTCCCAATAATCCACAGGAATAAATATCGCTGGTGTCACCGAATAATCCACACATGAGCCAAAGCTTAATTCTGGAACAAGACTGATTTACTGAAAGCAACAGGCATTCAATTTAAACAGTACAAGCTCCTCCTCTGGGCCAGGCTAGATAATTGAGTTTCAGCAACATACTCAACTCAATTATCTGCTGGCCAGAAACATTACAATTTTCAACATTGTTAGAAAAGTACTATCTATAACACATACAAATATAACATTTACATCCCTGGGTAGCTGAGGATACTGGGAGTCACATATCCAAATCTCATGAAATTCCGTTCGGTAGTTTCCGTGTTGCATCGTGTGGAAGTTTGACCAGCTCGCCATGTGGAGGTATCCGATTCAGAGTTCCTTGAAATCAGCAGCAAGAGCCAGTCTCCGTTCGCGTCTAATTACACAAAAACTACCGTTTGTATGTTGCAGCTTCTTACATGCAAATGCTCCCCTTGTTCGGTAGGTTCCACCTCCCGAATGCCGGTTTGATTCGTGGAGTGGAAAGTAATCAGCCGGGACTTCCATGATGACCGGGCGTTTGCATGTTTGCCATGCCGAAAACAGTTTCCGGCAATTCATGCGTATAACGGACCGTTTTGCACACTAGGGGTAAAAAATCGTTTATGCGATCGTCCCCTTTCCGAGATGCAGGCACAGCTACTGTAGAACACCAAACTCCCGAACCGCAAATAAGGGAATACTCTAATCTCCCGAACTGCATACAATATATCACTCCAAACTCACGAACGGGAACCATACGAATAGCTGCTAGCAGACGAATAGGAAAAGCATCCAAGCGGCTTACACTTCTAGCAATCAGTCTCTATCAGCATTCAGTAAATCCCCCCTGTGACGAAGTGCCCTTCGCCACTTGTGCCTGGAGAGGACTGCTTGCCCGCCTCTTGCCCTGTGACTATGGCCCCTGGTTTGTATTGCCCTTTAAAGACATGATTTGGGCATAATGGATTTGTGTTGTGCTGCTGCTGGCCCTTTAAGAACCATCTGGGGACATACTGTGGAGTTACTGGGTGGCCACCATTTCCTGTATCAGAAGCACATGGTGAGAACAATGGATGGCGGCCATTTTAACTCACAGACACTGTGTGGACTTTTCAACACGGTGCCATCTCGCCAGTATTTGGTGCACAGAGACATCGTGCGGTGGTTTTGGACTATACAGCAGGGGACACATTATACAGTGATTGTTTTTTATTTAGCCTGTATATGTTCTGCAGAATCTGCATTAAACTGTATTTTCCAAAGTACTGAACGGATCTGGGTGAATTTTGGATATGTGGTTCAACCAGATCCCCCGGTTCCAAGGATATACTTTTTATGGGGTTATTGCATATTTTGGGGTCCCTGTGTGGTTTATGAAACTGTATTAGTTCTGGCCAGCAGATAATTGAGCTTTGTGTATTGTAGAAACTCAATTATCTAGCCTGGCCCAGAGGAGGAGTTTTGTGTTGCATAAATTGTGAGTTCTGTGTGCCAGTAAATCAGTCTTGTTCCAGCATTAAGCCTTGGCTCATGTTTGGGGGAATGGATACCTACACTCTGGGGATTGCTATAATCACTTACTCCCCAGAGGAAGCTCTTGCAATAGCTTGATTTGTTCCTGTTCCTGCTCTCTGGGGAAAGAGAGGTTCACCCACTGGAAGCTGGATCCTGGCCTTGGGTCCAGGGTGGGTGGAGACAGCAGAGACCCCGGCGCAGTTGCATCGCTGGAAGTGGGGTCTGCAGTGCTGATGGTGTCGGTTGGAGTGCTTGGAGTCCTCAGCGAGCACTAGGAGCATCGATTGGCGGAGGTACTCAGTCGGAGTGCCAGCGTTCCGTCACACCCCCAAAGACGAGATAAGGCTCCGTGTTGAGAGTCAAGCAGTGGTCTGTTTAATGAGGGCTACCTGCCCAGTATTTATGCAGGTCTCCCACCTGCTGGACACTCCCTTAGGGGACCAAATGGGAGACTGTGACAAAAGACAGACAAGTAGACAAATAGGACACACAGTCACCTTATATTCCCACAATGCATCCTGGCTTCCTCCCCTCTGCCTTGGAGATAATTGAGAAGTAATTCAATTATCTCCAAAGACAAAGGCAAATCGCCATTATGCACGTGGGGATACTAACACAGGAATTACTATTAAAATACACAGTATGACACAAGTTACAATAAAACTATACATTTAACATGTCCCCAGATAGCTTCGGTCTGAGCGCACATTATTAAGCGAATGGCACTCAAACCACACGAATACAGTGTAATCGCCATGGAGCCAAAGTCTTTACACAGTCAGTTCTCATGCGAATGGGCTCCATGGGATTCCTATCTGGGGTATAACATAGTCAAGCAAAACTACCGAACACCGGGCCGTTCGTGCACTTTCACCGAACAAGAAGGGAGGTCGGCGGCTTCAGCGGTGTTCACGCAAAACTGTGTCCGATTTTAGTTCCATGAATTGAGCGTTGAACACCGCTGTGCGTTCACGGGTTTAAAATGGCCGCGACCTCGTATTCGTTATATGAATGGCGGCCACCCAGTATTCGCCTATTAAGCTGCGGTTAACCGCAGCTTCAGGGAGGTTAATTGCCTGCACACTCCAGCTCCCAGGTGGTCTAGTCATTTGTGCGGTTGTTCGGTAGATTGAATCTACCGAACACCAGGCAGAAAAGCACGAATAACTCTTTTCTGCAGGGAAAAAGATGTCTTTTAACAAGGGGCCATAGTCCAAAGGCAGCAGGCGAGCAACCAGGCGTCTCCAATGCAATGTGGCGAGATTGCTCTCGTCACAATGCGTATGCCCCGCTGAGCGCATTCGTGAGATTTAAGATGGCCGCCATCCTTTTGTTCTCGCCACGTGTTCGTATGCCGAATGGCGGCCACCTAAGAGTAATTAAGTTGCGGTTTCACAACGTTCTAATTCTGATTGCTACCCAGGGTGGTCTCTGTTCGGTAGACGAATACATTTATGGAAATATATAGTAAAATGAACCGATTACAAGCATTTAAACAACAGGGAGAGGATATAACCGAAAGGCACACAGGTAAGTACATGAAAATCCTTTACAACACTAAGCAATTATTTGTACTTTTTAAAAAAGTTCCATTGTAAGGAGAGGTGAAGAAGAGTTTAAGACGTGTCAGACATATAAATTTAAAGGTATATGACAGACACTAAGACTGGTAAAACGCTTTAAAGATGACAACTTCAGTGATGTATAGTAGCCATAAGAGATAATGGAAATGACGTAAAATGTATCACGAAATTCAGTTAACCCATTATATAAAAAGGTAAATGGACTCCCTGACAAGAATTTTCGGTGATGTAATTGCACCATCTACTGACCAAAATCTAGATGATAGTCTGTAGGGAAGACACGCCCACAGTTCGCTATTGGTTACTATTAACTAGAGACGTGTAGGGAACTAGTCCTTTAAAAATGGGAAGAGAAGACACACATTCTGACTCTTGGACTGGAATCAAGACTCCCACTCTCAAACTCTCAAACATTCAGACTCATACACTCCAGACACTCTCATTCTGAAAATGGACTCACATCTAACAGCTAAGATCTGACATCTGGATCCAAAGCTGGACACACCTAATTCTTAATACTTTTCCAACTAACACAACTTCAGAACTCTTTTTTCTCATACAATTCTCTATACATCATACTTGCATTCAAAATTCCTGGGACATATCTACACATCGCA
>OW240914.1:2711618-2734572 GCA_933207985.1 Pelobates cultripes | reverse complement strand
TCTCTCACTGATCATGTCTCATCCCTCTGTCTCCCTCGCACTGTCTCTCACTGATCATGTCTCTCACTCCCTGACTCTTTGTTTGTACGATCTTTGTTCAGGGAAAAAGACCCTCGCCTATAACTGTACCACGTGTAAAATGGAGGAGATGGAATGTTGGCATGTTAAGATTTGCTATCCTGGTGAGATGCATTATACATTTTTTGGGGGGTTATTGAATTATTGTTTAATATGATATTTATAAGACAGAATGACCTGCTGCTAAAATATGTGATAATCTGCTTTTATTGTTACAGAAACCATTGATACCAAGATTGCTGTGAAAATTATCTTACTGTGCTGCATCGTTTCGTTTATCCTGGGACTTTTCTCTTTCCTCATTGAGTGAGTATCTTGATGAAGTCATGGCTCAACCAGTTGTTTCCTCAAATAGGCTGGCTTCATTCAGGAACAGCGACCAGCAATGTTTTGGCCCTCAGTTGGGCTTTTGTCAAACCTAGTACAATCCAAAGACACTAAGGGTTACTCCAACCACTTCTAATTATAGAAATGGTCATAGTGGTAGGGGTCTCAATGTACAGTATTTCTGCTTGAGACACTGGACATATCAGAGATATTAAGACTTGTGTGCCAGGGGCTTGTTACATGGAACCCTGTGCTCCCTCAGGCAGTAGAATCGATCATTGGACCATTCTCACCAATTTAGGGTTCATGCACGCACTGGAGCCAGTGGGGGGATGGTGGGAGGGAGTGGGGACAGCTGCGACTGGAGGCTTTCCCTTGTATGTACAATGACTCCTTGGGAAGAATCTCACCACGTATGTTGCCAAGTTGATGTTAATTGCTAATATTAATTCGGTGTGAATAATAAATCTGTTGACATCGCCTTGGCAACATACGTGGTGAGTAGTCATAGTTTTTACCGACAGCACACATGGTCCCATGCCCAAAACGGTTCCATAGAATTGCTGCTAAGTGCCGCTGGCGATTGACCGGGAACCGTGAAGTCTTCATGCCAAAAATAGTTCCAAGGCATTCGCAGCTAAGTCCCCCTTAAGTCTATTTGCGGGTTTGGTCCATGCGAACGGCCACCAGGGAGCTAGCGTTTGATTCTATGGAATGTGCTGAACCAGAGGAACCAGGGGGAATAAAATATGGGTCTTTACAGTCGTTGACTTGGCCCATATTCATTTGATAAGATGCTGGCCAGTAGGCCCCTCCAAGCACCCATGTTTTGGACAGACAGTCCGGATCTAAGTGTGTTAGCTGATATAGACTCATCAAGAATAACTCACAGCAGTAACTGCGGCTGGAATGGCAGTCCACCAAGCAGTGACTCAGGGACTAAATTAAACTGTATGCAACCAAAAAATGTCAAATTTCAATAAAATACACTTTAATTGCAGATTGTGAAACTATAAAATGCGAAAATATCTAAAGGTAGCAAATATATTCAATAAAAACATGGCAACATTTAATTCTTTGTGTGTTATTAGTTTAAGCAGACTGTGATTGTCTATTGTTGTGACTTAGATGATGATCAGATCACATTTTATGACCAATTTGGGCAGAAATCATATCATTCCAAAGGGTTCACATACTTTTTCTTACAACTGTATGTATATATGCCACATACGTGGCACCGAGGTGTTGCGCTATCCCCAATGCTGTTTTGCATAGGCCTCAACCCCCTTAGCCAGATCATCAAGTGGATACGGATACATGTTCAAGAGCGGAGCTACCATCAGCCACCTACTCTACATGGACGACATTAAGCTGTATGCCAAGAATGAGTGAGACATTGACTCAGTGATCCACCTGTAACAGATCACCTGGCACCCCGACTGGGTATCTCCATTGATGGATGCTCCTAGTGTTTCCCGAGCGCTCCAAACACTCAACTTGACACCTTAAGCACTGCAGGCCCCACGAACCGCCACAGCTTGGTTGGACCTACGACAAGGCCCCAGGTTCCAGTGGGTGAACCTCTCTCTTCCTTCAGAGAGTGAAGCAGGAACAAGCTCTTAAAAGAGCTTAGTGATTGTGACAGATCCATCTGTATAAACTAAGATTGCTGGTTCGTCTGTTTTTCCTTTTCGTGGAATTACTCATTCGTATGCCTCTGTTCGTATAATTGATGTTTTTTGCCAAACAAAACTACCGAACGGACGGCCACCCAGAAGAGAAGTGTGCTGCTGGTTAACCTCTTGATCTCAATTAGAATGTTGTGGTTAACCGCAGACACTTCTCAATTAAAACCGAATGCGGGGTGGTCGTCGTTCGTATGTCGACCACGAGGCGGCGGCCATTTTAAACAAGTGAAAGACCAGAGGTGTTCAGCCCAGATTCTATAGAACTGAAAACGGACACTTTTTCCGCCGAACACCGCTGAAGCCACCGACCTCCCTTCTCAATCGACAGAAGTACACGAACACCGGCCGTTCGGGAGTTTGAAACGCACGAATGGCCTTCCCATGGAGTCAATCGCATACCGAAAGACTGTAATAGACATTGACTCCATGGCGATTGAACTATGCGTATGGGATCTGAGTGCTATTCACCAATAATATGCACTTAGATCCAGGCTATCTGGGGATATGTGATACGAATGAGAAATGTTCGACAATTCTAAAGTTATGTATTTTTATGTGTTTTTTGCGATTTGCCTCTGTCCTGGGAGATAATTGAATTACTTCTCCATTATCTCCAGGGCAGAGGGAGGAAACCATGATGCATGCTGGGAATATTATGTCCCTGAGTGTCCTGAAATGCCGTATGTTCATCTGTCATTACAGTCTCCCATTTGGTCCCCTAGATGAGTGTCCACCAAGTGGGAGACCTGCATAAATACGGGGGGGTAGCCCACAGTAAACCCAGTTTATGTTTGACCCTCAATGCGGAGCTTGGTCTCGTTATTGGGGGGATTTATTACCGACGACTAGAGACTGCCGGATGGGATTATTAGCCGCTTGGGAGATATATGCGTTTGGCTACTAGTGGCGATTTGTGAGTTTGGAGTTCGGGAAGTGAAGTACCCATACGGGTCCCTTTCGGGAGATTACAGCGTTCCCCTGCTTGCAGTTCGTATGATTGCAATTGATACGAATGAAGCCTGTGTTATTGCGAGAGGGGAGGATTCACTAAACGGCGGTTTGTACATTTGATGCCGAGGGTACAGTGATTATAGCCAGGGGAGTATACAGCATATAGCAATCCCCAGTGTAGATGCAGCCTTTTCGCCCCACACATGAGACGAGGCTCTATGTTGAGGGTAAAACAGGAACTCAGCAGTCTGAGGGTTTATTGTCTCTTATATACAGGTTTTTCCCACAAGGTTACCACCCACGTGGACCTTGTGGAACACAGGATACAAAGTTACAAATCCAATCAAAACAGGTTTGTACAGATAGACACTCCCAGATAATGTACACAAACCCTCTCCTCTGCCTGTGATACAATTAACAAACACAATGGACTAACTCAATTACCCACAGGCAGAAACCACACATTTTTCACAAAATACACAAAACACCCCAAAACACCACATATCCCCATATACATCCCTGGATAGCCCTGATCTGGATGAACAACATATCCAAAAAGTATCCACATCAGAGCAGGGGTTCAGGAAATTCCTGGAAGTCATATTTGACCGACCGCAAGCATGGCTTTCATGCCTATCTTCTCCTAGACCCTGGAGAAAATTGGCTTACGTGGCTGTGGTAACTTAATTATCACAGGTACAGGAAATATCTCAAAAACTGTTACAAAAACCACATAAAATATCTAACTCTTAAAATACAATGTTTAACCTATATGTCCAACATATCCCCAGATAGCTTGGATCTGAGCGCTCACTATGTCCAAAAAGTGCTCAAATCTCACGAATACAGTTGGATCGCCATGGGGTTAAACAATAGCAAGGGCTGATGGGAGATTGAGGAGGGACAAAGCAGCCAGTTTCAACTGGTGTTGCAGTGTTCCTGGGACAACGACCTGCTGGAGAACAATAAGACAGGAAAAAGGGGGAATAGGCACATTTTCCCATGGAAGTCATTTTTTTAGCCTGTCTTTTTGCCGGGCCCATAATCCTAGGGCAAACAGGCCCCTCCAAACCCCAGTGGCGAGGTTATTTTTGCCACATATCTCCCCCTTCCAGGGAAGACTAACCAGGTACCTGACCTCACGCCGGTCGGCACCTGAGTTAGTCTGGCATCCCACCCACAACCAAATACTGGACCTGGTGAATTTGGTAGACTGTCTTTGTCCAGTGAGTCCACCAAGGTTGTGTTGGTAGCTGGTATTCCCGGTCTCTGTGTTGCTCTCTGGCTTGGAGTGGCAGTTACTCTGTGGGCAGAGATCAGCAGTACTCTGTCCTGATGCCAGCGCTTCAGCTGGGTTAACCGGTGCTTAGTCCTGCCCTTTAACAAAGGGACAGGTGAGGCAGAGTCCAGCGGTACTCTGTCCTGGTGCCAGCGCTTCAGCTCGGTTAACAGGGGTGCAGTCCTGCCCTGTAACAAAGGGACACGCAGGGCAGAGGCCAGCAGCGCTCTGCACGGATGCCAGCGCTTCTGCTGGGGTAGCCTGTAGGGAGTCAGGCTCTGGACAAGAGGATAGGGGAGGGCAGAGGTCAACTGCGCTCTGCCCAGATGTCAGCTCTTCCGCTGGGATGGGGTCAGTGAGTACTACCACCAGAACCTGGTTGCGGATCTGCTGTGGAGAGGAGGGCTCCCTTACCTCCTCCTCCTGGCATTCCTGCGGGGTTGGTTGGGGATCTGCACCGGCCGTAGTTCTGGTGCAGAGACCCTGTGGTTGGGGAGAGGGACCAGCTGTCTCCTCTGTAAGGTACACTGCCACTGGGGAGGGAGGACGATGCTCTCCTCTCCCTGTAACTCACACTGCCATTGAGGAGAGAGACCGGTTGTCTCCTCTCCCTGTAAGGTACACTGCTGCTGGGGAGGGAGGACAATGCTCTCCTCTCCATGTAACTTACAATGCCGTGGGGGAGAGAGACCGGTTGTCTCCTTTCCCTGCATAATACACTGCCGCTGGGGAGGGAGACCGGTTGTCTCCTCTCCCTGCAAGGTACCCTGCCACTGGGGGGGTGGAGGATGCTCTCTTCTCCCTGTAACTCACCCTGCCGCTGGGGAGGGAGGACGATGCTCTCCTCTCCCTGTGACTCTGTCTGCCACTTGGGAGAGAGAACGGTTGTCTCCTCTCCCTGCACTGTAGCTGGGGGGGGAGGACGATGCTCTCCTCTCCTTGTAACTCACCCTGCCTCTGGGGAGGGAGGACAATGCTCTCCTCTTCCCGTAATGCTATATGCCGCTGGAGTCTCTCCCAGCGTGCCAACTGGCCTTCTATCTCTGCCCTGTGTCGCAGGTTCCCGATCACTAGGTTCCACACAAACTTCTTTGGACGCGCAGGTTCGGGCGGGATTGGATGCTTCTCTGGTTAACTCTTCTGGTGGGACTGGGACGGTGCGGCCTATATGTTGTGGTCGTGCCCTCTAGGGCTGCACTTGTGTCAGGAGGTCCGGGAAAAAATCTGGAAGGGGGAGTTCATGGGAATCTTCTCCCTGCTCTTGTTAGAAGACTTGCCCACATCCTGATAAGGAGTCTAAGGACTTTGACAAGGATAAGGACAAGTTCATTTTTAGAAAGATCCCCAAACCTTTTGGTAATTTGCTCAGGGCCTTCTCGATCCTGGCATGTGTTATAGGGGAGTAGGCACCAGATAAGTGCTTGGCCCTATTCTGTTATCAGGATATGGTTTGGAATGCTTGTCGGGTGAATGGTAGGTTGAGCTGGTGGTGCTATGATGAGCCCGTCCATTGGTTGGGATCAGTTGGATATTGGATTGTAGTTGCCAGTCATGACACGATCGGCCTCACAACAAGGGCGTATGTCAACCTTTCTTGGGGGGGCCAGCGCGGTGGGACACCCCTCCACATTGGCATTGCCCAGGAAAGCAGTTTGCTTCTGGCAATTCAACAAAAGCCATTGCAAGTGGGGGGCCGGATACATGTTTAAGCATGCATGCTCCAGGTGTGGTGGTTCTCACTCCACAGCCTGCTGCTTGAAGCGGGGGAAAGCAGGTGAGCAGGGGGATACCGTGGTCTCAAAGGGCGAGGACAACAGTGGACGTTGGCGCAATGCTCCCGTGGCTAAACCGTTATAGGAACCGCAAGGCAATGGAACTGCTGCTTGGAGGTTTCCGCAATGGGTTTTGGATTTCTCATTAAGCTAGGGATTCTCCTGGGGACTGTCAGAATCTCAAGTTGGTGCATGATCACCCTGCAGTGGTGGCAGACAAGCTCAACAAGGAGCTGTCATTGGGGCATATGGCGATTCCTAACCTCAGGTGTGGTGCCTAAGAAGGAGCCGGGCAAGTTTAATTTATCCTACCCATTTGGGGGATCAGTAAATTATGATATTGATGCTAAACTGTGCAGGGTTCGTAAGAGTCTTTCGACTTGGCAGTTCGGATGGTCCGAGTTGCAGGTCCGGGGGCTCTATGGCGAAAGCGGATGTTGAAGCGGCCTTTTGGCTGCTTCGAGTGAACCCGGGCTGTCACCACCTGCTCGGCTGTTTTTTCCAGGACAGTTATTGTGTGGACCTGTGCCTGCCCATGGGTTGTTCGATCTCCTGTTTCTATTTTGAATTTTTCAGCACGTTCCTGTAGTGGATGGTGCGGCAGGAAGCAACCTGTAACTTGCTGCTACATTACTTGGATGATTTCCTCTGTGTTGATCCCGCAGGTTCGGACATGTATTCACACACTTTTCGGTCCCTAGAGTTGGTATCATGTTTATTTGGGGTTCCTCTGGCCCCCTGAAAAAACGGTGGCTCCTCCACGTGTTTGAGTTTCTTGGGGATTAAGATAGATTTGGTTGCTGGTGAGTGTCGTTTGCCGGAAGATAAGGTATCGGATTTATGTGGCCTGGTCTCAGCCGCCAGGTTTCTCAAGAAGATTAAATTGTGACAGCTGAAGTCTGTCTTGGGTAAACTGCAATTCGCATGCCGAATTATTCCCATGGGGCGGGCACCTGAGGTGTCCGGTGCTGAGCTCCACCTCTTTACTGTTGCTGCTGGGGTGGTGGGTTTTGGGGCCATCTTTGAGGCCCACCAGTGTGCGGACATCTGGCTGGAATCTTGGCATGCTGCTGGTTTAATAAGGAATTTGGCTTTCTTGGAACTTTTCCCTATTGTGGTGGAGGTGGAGCTCTGGGGGGATCTCCTGCGGGATCACAGGGTGATCTTTAACTGTGATAATATGGGGGTGTTGTTGGCCATGTACAATTTGTCTGCATCTTCCCCTCCTGTGGTTTGGCTGCTGCAGTGCCTAGTGCTGTGTTGCTTAGTTTTGAATGTGTACTGTAGGGTTGTGCAAGTCCCTGCAGTTGCTAATTGTGACAAGACCAATCCCGCCACTGTGCATTGGAGGAGACTGGTTACCTGCCTGCTGCCTTTTGACTATGGACCGGAATTTAAATACTTTATTTTCCTTTGCAGAAAGGTTTATTCATGCATTTCTGCTCTGGCATTCGGTAGATTCTCGGATTTAATGAATAAACTCATGTAACCCAGATAGCTATGCCATGGAGCCTATTCGTGTAATAAAAGACTTTGGCTCCATGGCAATTGAACTGTATGTGTGTGGTCTGAGAGCCAATCAGTAATAATGTGCGCTCAGACCTAAGCCATCTGGGGATATGTTTCATGTCTGTATTTTATGTAATAAATTTAACCTTGTGTATTTCATTGTATTTTACTGTATTTTTACTGCCATGTGCTTAATGGAGTTTTGCCTCTGTCCTTGGAGATAATTGGATTACTTCCCAATTATCTCCAGGATAGAAGACTCTGTGGAACTGGTTTTGGGCAGAAAAGCCATGCTTCATTTGGTCACAAAGGACTTTGATCTATCTTTTGAACCACTGGACCAATTTGGATGATTTTGACATATGTTTGTATTTGGAGTATGCTGATTATTTGAATGTGATGCATACTTTTAAAGTTGTGGTCGGGGCCATTTCAGTATAGTATGAAATAGCAAGTGATTATACTTATCACAACAATAATAAAAGTCGGTGGAGGTGTGTCGAAACCGACGTGTGTGGTAGGCCTGTAAATAAGTGGGCCTACCTTAAATAGTATTGAATAGAGGGAGAGGAGTGTGGGCCAAAGAACGTCTGGACCTGCTTAGGTAGGAGGGGGGAGTCCCTTTTAAAGGGACATAGCCCCTCCCACAACTTCAGGCCCCGCCTTCCAATTTGTGGTCGGGGCCATGAACCCCCATGAAAATCTACTCCCTAACTGTGAGAGGGTTAAACCTGCCGGTCAAGAGACACCAACTTAAACACGCAGACGAAGATGTAATCTGTCTCCAGGAGACACACTATAGAACAGATAACTTTATTCCCCCATCAGCGGTCTACTACCCTCACCAATACCATGCGACATCCCCCTCAAAGTCCAAGGGGACCTCCATACTGGTTTCTAAACGAGTAGCATTCACCTCCATAGAATTAGATGCAAATGAGAGATACGTTATACTAAAATGCACTATAAACAACATGACATACACAATCACGAATATCTACTCACCTAACGTAAACCAGAGCAGGTTCCTACAACACCTGCTACAAAAACTAGCTCCAATTCAGGAGGGTATATCCATTATATGTGGGGACTTCAATCACGTATGGGATCCCAAACTAGACTCTAATATCTCACAACATAGTCCTAGATATAAAATACTCCACAGACACTGCAGAAAGATATCGAACCTCCTTTCCCTCCACCACTACTTTGATTCATGGAGAATATCCCACACAGCGGAGCGAGTATATACCCACTTCTCCCATGTTCATAACACATACTCGAGGATAGACGGGATTTTAGTGCATGGGCAGGGACTCAACCAAATAGCCGACAGCGACATTGGCCAAATCACTTGGTCGGACCATGCACCAGTATCGCTATCGGTCAAAGACCAATACGATTACAAACACCGAAGCCCATGGAGACTGAATGTATCCCTGTTGCATGACAACACATTCAAAAAAGACGTAGAGACTGCCCTACAAGACTATTTTGCAGAGAACACCACGCCGGGAATGCCCCGGGGCACAATATGGGCAGCCCACAAGGCGGTAGTTAGAGGGGTTTTTATTAAAAGAGCGGCGTACCTACGCAAACAATCCTCAACACAACTTACCCAATGGAGACACGACCTATACCAACTGAACGCTCGAAACCAGGTCTCACCATCCAACGACCTTAAATCACAAATATCTAACATTATGGAAAAAATACACCAGAGAGCACTAGAGCAGACGGGGTATATGCTCCAAAGAATAAAAATGCGGCAATACACACAGGGGAATAAAGCTAGCAGATTCCTAGCCAGGAGACTACAGGAACGAAGGGCAAATCAAAAAATAGCCTTCCTTATGTCTCCAAAGGGGGAAAAGAAAATGATCCCCACTGACATCTGCAACGAATTTGCAAACTATTATGCCTCCCTATACAACATACATAAAAACAACAAGACTTATCAGCCCACACAGGAACACATTAATGCATATCTGTCCACAATAAACCTTCCAGCGATCACGCCCCAACAAGCAACAGAGCTCACAAAACAAATATCAGAGGAAATAATCAATTCGGTAATAAGAAACCTACCAAACGGCAAGGCCCCAGGTCCGGATGGACTAGACAATAGTTATTACAAAACTTTTACAGATCTACTAGCACCCCAATTAGTACACATGTTCACGGAGGCGACCAATACACAAACTCTCCCCACGGACTCATTACTGGCCCATATTATAACACTACAAAAGCCTGGGAAACCCCCTACGGCCCCCCAAAACTTCAGACCCATCTCTTTACTAAATACAGACGTGAAAATATTCGCCAAACTGTACGCAATGAGACTGAGCACCATCCTCCCAGAGCTAGTCCACTCGGACCAGGTTGGATTTGTATTGGGAAGGCAGGGAGCGGACAACACGCGCAAAGTCTTAAACATACTGCATAGTCTACCTAGAATACACAAAGGGGGTGGGCTAGTGATATCCCTAGACGCAGAGAAGGCCTTTGACCGCCTGCACTGGCTGTTCCTGGAAGCGGTCATGGCAAAGTTCGGGATCCCAAGTGACTTTAGATCAGCGGTAAAGGCGCTATACAGTGCACCAAAAGCCCAGGTACTGAACGCGGGATTCCTGTCTAAACCTCTCGACATATCGAACGGAATGATACAGGGGTGCCCGCTGTCCCCCCTGCTATACGTTCTAGCTCTAGAGTCATTAGCTGCAAAAATTAGACAACACAACTCCATACATGGAGTGCACATAGGTGGGAAGGAATATAAAACCAATCTCTTTGCAGACGATGTGCTCCTGACCCTGACCCAACCACTAATATCAATGCCATATTTATTACAGGTGATCAATGAATATGGAGACAGTTCGTATTACAAACTAAACGTAACAAAGACCCAGGCGCTGGGGATAGGGATACCTAGTGACATAATGCAGGTACTTCGGGGAAAATTCGAACTGGACTGGAGGACGGACAATGTTACCTTTCTGGGAATTAAACTAACATTAGAAGGCCTGTTCAAGGCCAACTATGAGCCCCTGCAAAAGGAGCTAGAGGCCAGTATGGCCTCGTGGACAGACAAGTGCCTATCTTGGCCGGGTAGGATGGCGGCCTTCAAGATGTCCTTGCTCCTCAAGCTCCAATACTTATTTAGAATGTTACAAATAGACCTGCCATCCACGTATCTAAATAAAATACAAACGATGCTCACCAAATTTGTATGGGCACAGAAAAGAGTGAGAGTAGCGACGAAATTCTTAAACAGACCCATTCACCAAGGGGGCCTCGCGCTACCCAATATCAAATCCTATTACCAGGCGACACTGCTGGCCTCATTGGTGGGAATACACACAGGTAGCAACACCCCCCAATGGTTAGAAATCGAAGATCACTGGTTACAGGGGGGAGACCTGCAGAAACTAGTGTGGGTACCCAAAAAGATGCGCCCACACCAATCCCACATACTACCCACCACCACAACGATACTGAAAGCCTGGGACAAAACACAGGAGGCAATAGTGTCAATGATACCATGGTCACCGGCGACCCCTTTGACCAGCCTACACGCAGCCAACAACACATTTGACCACAGGGAATGGACGAAAAGAGGGTGCACACATGTGAGAGACCTATTGACCACACACAACCTGATACCATTCCCCAACCTACAAGAAACATTTAACCTACCCCCCAGATTGATATTCTCGTACTTACAAATCAAATCAAAGCTCAGCGCCCAAACACCCACTGAGAAAGGAGGGAACACACCTCCACTCACAGAGTTAGAGAGAAGGTGTCTGACCAAACCACAAGCCAAAGAAACAATATCCATGTGCTATTCGCTCCTAAACGTGAATGCCCCAGTACATCGGGATAGATTTAGCCAGGCCTGGCAGGGGGATTTAGGGAAACAATTTGATAAAACCCAATGGGCAAAAGCAGTAACAGCACACAAAGGGAAATCACTGTGTACAACGCACCTAGAACTTATGAGGAAAGTGTATTATACATGGTGCCAACCAGACTGGCAAAAATATACCCAGGAACCTCCGCACAGTGCTGGAGATGCAGGGGGGCAGAGGGCACAATGTACCATGTGTGGTGGACATGCGAGGTGATTAGGCCCTACTGGGAGATGGTAGGGAACGTTATCAAAGAGGCTGTAGACAATCACCCCAGAACTGTGCCTACTATTTATGGAACTAGACCGGTACAGAGGAAGGGGGGCAATCCTGATGTTCCCCATATTAATAGGGGCCCTGACGCTCATAGCTAGGGAATGGAAAACTATAGAGGCACCGACGAAAAGAGCCCTGATGAAGCAGGTCTCTACCAACCTACAATATGAAACAGTAGCGAGGAAAGTAGCGAATAATAGTAAGTAACAGTAGCGAATAATAGTAAGAGATTCGAGGAGGCTAAACTTAGATGGGAAACCATACATGCCCACACAAGTCACGAGGACGACGAGTAGTCCCCAAACTAAAAGAGTGACCATCCAAGGAGATCTAGAAATACAGCGAAAATACACCCCTGGGGGTACAAGAAGGAGGTCAAGGGACACAAATCGGAGGGGACCTATAAAAAAAAAAAAAAAAAGACAGACAGGAGAACAAATAAATATAGGATAAGGGAATAGAATGAAATATACAGTAACAAAAGAATGGCCAGAACCGGTAGGAGGGCAATACACTGAACTCGCTACCCCCCGACTTCCCCCCCCAACCTCACTAGTTATTTTAACCCCCCTCCCGCACAGGAGGAGACACGGAAGGCTCACTGGCATAACATTAGGAGGAGACACGAGCAGCGGGCTCTGCAATCGCTGCAGGCAGCTATGCCCAGTTGGTTAGGGTCCATAGGGGAACCCCCTCAGGGATAAGGAGCGAGTAGACCCTAGGATCCCTCGCCAGAGGGCGAGGTTAGACGAACATTAGGTCATTGTACAATATGACACCCTGTGACAAAGAAAGAACTGTATGATGACAATGTAAGATGTTACCCCATGCCTCCCCTTCTCTCTTCTGTATCCCACTTTTATATGCTTTCATTTGAAAATAAAAATTGTCAAATTGAAAAAAAAAAAAAAAAAAAAGAAGGGCTGCGCCAAACTAAATAGACAATATCCAGTCCAAATAATGGTAATTATTGAATAAAAGTCCAACCTAAAAATGTCCTCTCTGTCGTCCTTGGTTACAGGAACAAGGTCTTCGGGTGTAATATAAAAAATAAAAAGAGAGAACAACCGATGGTGCAATATGTATGATTCAAGTGAAATAAAATTCGAATAATAGTAGCGAACTCACAATTTCTAAGAGCTTCTGTCCAGCTCTAGGGTAAAGCGCACACAGCGGTATAATCCCCGCTTATGGGATATGTGGTGAGTGTCGGTTCTTCAGGGGTATCCAAAAACTCAAAGAGAACAGAAACAACCAGATAGTGCTCTCTGTATGAATATATATCGTAGGTGAAAATAGAAACGTACTTACAAGTACAGAGCAAGCCAACTGCTCTTTGATGCCAGCGCTGGTGGAATAATCCCCACCTAGGATTTCTTTGACTGCCAGGAACTTGTAGAAATGATGTTAAAATCAAAGTAAAATTTATAAAATATATATAAATTGCCAGGGATAAATGTATAAATAAAGATGATTGGAACTATCAAGTAACCAAAAACTTTAATATTTATTATACAAAATTATATTTCCATTAACGCGTTTCGTCATACAGACTTTATCAAAATGGAATGCAATACAATACCTGGCAGATAGTGTTTATATAGACATGGTTAAGTTCAAAATTGGCGCCAAAATTTTTTTTCAGCCAATCAGAATAAAAATACTTTTTTTACATATCAAATTGACAATATTAGATTATTTACAGATAGTACATAGTTTAATAAGGCATATTCAGTGATTTTTTATTAAAAAGGTGGGTAAAAGAGGTTATAAAATCACGGAGACATTTTGTCACGTGATTTGCAGCACTTCCGGTTTCGGAGGTGTAGCCGCAAGGCCTTATGGGTCTTGTAGTTCCCCCATGCGGCGACCTTATGATAGAAGTTTAACGTAAGTCAAATCAGAAAGTGCATTATAATATCATCTTTAGGTAATTAATAGTAAGGCAAATTGTTTTGAGTGAGATTAATTTGAAAACGAGGGCGGGAAACCTACAAGGTTTACGGAACTTCCGGGTCACGTGATTTGCGGCACTTCCGGTTTCGGAGGTGTAGCCGCGAAGCCTTATGGGTCATGTAGTTCTCCCATACGGCGGCATTATAATAAAAGAAAATATGTGTTTATTAAATAAAATTTAGGTAATACATGTTGAAGAGGATAATAATAAATGAAATGAACATAAAAACAAGGGCGAGCAACCTACACAAATAACGGTACTTCCGGATTTTGGAAGTATCATGGAATATGTAGTTGAGAGTACAGGAACCTAATTGGGCTAAATATAAAAAAAAAAAAAAAGGCTAAAAGGAACAGAATAGTGTAATAAAAGTCTAAGAGACCAGCTAAAATGGGTTTAAAATATATTGTGTCATAAAAATAAAAAATTTAAAAAAAAATGATGTTAACCTTGGTTTCTATTAAAAAGCCACTAAAATAGCCTTAAAAATGAAAACACATAATATTTAAAGGAAAACAGAGTATAAAAAGGATACAAATAATAAGATCAAATACTATTCATTTTATAAAAAATTATGCAGATCGAAGTCTGCATTAAGACCATGGGGTATAAGAGTCTGGAGATTATACACCCATTCCATTTCTGTTTTTCCTAATATCTTTTTAATATCACCCCCACGCCAGGGGGTGGAACATTTTTTTATGCCAATACACTTAAGTAAATAAGGATCTTTATTGTGTATAATAAAATGTTTGGATACTGTATGATTTAAGTATCAATTTTTGATATTTCTGCAGTGTTCGCTCAATCGAGTCTTTAAACACCTTGTGGTCATCCCCACATATTGGAGGCCACATGGACATTCGAGCAGATAAATTAAAATTTTTGTATTGCAGCTGATAAAATCATAAATATTATACACTATCACAAAGAGAGAGACTAGAAAGACCATAATACCCCCAAACAACGTCTGTAGTGGCATTTTTAATCTCTCTCATAACATTTTATCAGCTGCTCAATTGTCAGTTCTTAATAAAGGTTTTAAATTGGTCCCTACATCCTCTTTTAATTCCTTTCAGGCCTTTTTAGATGTAAATAAATTTGTCCGAAAGGCGACACTAAAAAGATTTTTTATTGGTAAAAATGATGAAATACCAGTTTCAACCCCATTACCTGTAAAAGATAAAGGTTCCTTTATAAACACACACCTCAAAGAAAAATCCAAATTTTATCCATCTCATTGTAAATCAGCTCCTCTTACTCTATTCGAAAAACTCATCCAAAAAGATTTTGAAAAAATCAAATACAGTAAATATGATCCTAATAACATCACAATGAGAGAAAGAAGGGCGATTAAAGAGCTTCAGATGGATAAAGAGATTGTGATAAAACCAGCTGATAAAGTAGTTATCCAATCTAGTAAGATGTATATAGAAGAGGCTTTAAGGCAACTAAATGACATAAAAGTATACGAAAAACTTCTATCAGATCCAACAAAGAATATACAGATCATTTTATCCAATTTTTTAACCAAAGGTTTTAACTTAAATATTTTAAATAAACATGAGTTTAAGTTTTTAAACAAAGAATTTCCTATTATTCCTGTTGTAACGGAACCGCTGGCACCCCGACCGGGTACCTTCCGCCGACGGATGCTCCTAGTGCTTTCCGAGGACTCCAAGCACTCTGCCCGACACCATAACCACTGCAGACCCCACGAACCGCCACAGCTTTGTTGGGGTCTCGCCGACTCCACCCACTCTGGACCCAAGACCAGGGTCCAGCTTCCAGTAGGTCGACCTCTCTGAATTCCAGAGAGCAGGAACAGGAACAAGCTCTTAGCAGAGCTTAGTGATTATACCCTGGGGAGTATAGTGATTATAGCAATCCCCAGAGTGTAGTTTCTCCAATCCCCCAAACATGAGCCGAAACTTCATGAAGGTACAAGATGATCTGTTTATTGGCACACAAAGAACCTTCTTTTATGCAGGTCCCCATGCAAGGGGACATCCCACTGGGTGGGACACAGCCCCCCAAGCACCCAAAGCGTGTTACCTCAGAGGAATACCCAGGTGCAGTAAATGTGTGTTGTGGGTGGGCTACTCATGTACTTGTTCACTGTGGGTGGGTTTATCGACTAACTCAGGCACTGACCGACAGGTCAGGTATCTGGTTAGTCTCCCCCCCAAAGGGGAGATGTGTGACAAAACGCCTTTTGTCACCGGATTTTCCCCTGGCTGTTGGAGGAGCCTGATTGCCAGCCTCTTGCCTCATGACTATGGCCCTGGGTTATTTGGCCCTTCAAGTACAATATTTGGGCATATTGGATTTGTATGGTGCTGCTGCTGGCCCTTTAAAAACCATCCCTGGACATATTAGGACTTTTAGGAACAATGTCCCTTTAAGACTGTGTAGCAGATTGCATTCAGGCGGTCTGCAATATTATTCCAATTTATATTATGTGTTCGGTAAATTGGAAATGTGTAGGTTCTATGTGATAAATGTAACAGTATGTATTTTTATGTCTTTTGTTGTCCTTTGTCTGCCATGTGGCTAATGGAGTTTTGCCTCTGTCCTTGGAGATAATTGCATTACTTCTCAATTATCTCCAGAACAGAAGACTCTGAAACCAGTTTGGGCCAGATAGCCATGCTGCCAGCCAGGCCCCAAAAGATACTTTTACTAACTTTTGAACCCCTGGTCTGATTCAGGCCATTTTTTAATATGTTGTTCCCCTGAATGGATTGATTGTGAATATGTAGTTTTATGTGAATGTGATGTATAGTTTTAGAGTTATGAAAGTTGGGTAAAAAGTGTGTTTTAAAATGTATGGATAATTGGGTTACCTCTCAGGCTAAGGGGAGGAGATGTGTGGGATGTAACCATTGTGTGATTGGTTGTTCTGTGTCCCACCCAGTGTAAATAAGTGGGCAAAAAGGAATACCCATATAGTGTTATCAAAGATATTATTACGAAAACACAAGACATGGAGTTAGCGTATTACGATGACATATCACAAATGCGTTCCTTAATTCCTGTGTCGGCTGAGGTATGCATTGTAGGTGTGGTAGTACTGCATAAGTGCCTCGTGACCCCTTTGGCTGGTCTTAGTTGACGGTAAGCTTAATACGTAGTGACCCTGTATTTGTACAGGTTGGAATACCATAGGCAAATCTTGGAATCGTGTTGCCCTGTGATGGTAAATTCTCTGGGGCATAGGAAACTATAAAAGTCAAGTATACGGCGGTGTATAGAATGATGTTTGTAGCTGAAAACATGTGGTGTTGAGTACCCGGGAGATATAACTTAATAGTGTTGTGTGACATTTAATTCTGATGTGGCAAAAAAATAAATAAAAAAAAATGGCAAAATGTAGAATTCTTGCACCAGGTGGTGATCTGACATGAACTTTGCTATATGCAGTAAGCTCTGTCATAGCAGTGTGCGTATTCTTTGAGGGCCAACTGTGTGAATTCTTGCTGTGACTTAACAACTCTTATATTTCATGGGCAATTCTTGGAGTTGGGGAGCGATCGTGGCTATTGGTGAGGTAGTTGTAAGGGACCTCCTGAACGCCTGAAACTGAAGACTAGATAACTGGTCAGCAGTTGTATGTAAATGCCTGGGACGTGGTAACATACCATATAAACTTGATGACAGGCTTCCCTACGTTAGTCATCTGATGAATTGATAATAATGGTTACAATACCGTACTTGTTTATGACGTGGCCAATTGACAACTTGTCAGAGACCTTGAACCGGTCTGCTTGCCCACGAATGACCCCATATTGCTGCTGCAGCTATGAAGGGATATACTTTGAAGTGTGCAGAGTTCTTAGGAACCCTTTGAGCTGGCTCGTTTCCCGGCCACCTACCCTATAGCCAACTGTCCCCTGAAATTGCAGCAAGCCCTGTGTAAGCCTTTGCATCGGGGTGACTACAGATGTAGATGATCCAAGTTAAAGACATATATATGTATAGGGAAGAGACGCCTAAATATATTGTGCCTAGGTGATTTCCTGCTGGGCGTCCTTCCGCTAGAAGCACCTGAAATATGTATGAAGTATGTGGGACACTTCTAGTTTACCAGCGGGAACTAATATCGGAGAGCCCGTAAGTGTCTGTGACTGGAGTTGTACATGCCGAGGAAGGCCGTATATGGAGGGTTTGAGTGGTCCAACGTGACCTTGGTCGTATGTAGTTGCCCCACTGTGGGCCGAAATTTAGTCGTGGTGGATTGCTCGCGGTGGGTCGTATGTAACATGAGAATGATGGCCTAGTGAGGGCCACGTGTAGAGGCATGCTGTGGTAGGTTGTGACAACTTGCAAACTTATGTCCAAATTGTAATTCCTATGTCGTATGTAATAGCCCCATTGAGGGGCTGCCATTATGCTGTAGTGGATAGCCCTTTGGTGGGTCGTATGCAACATATAAAAGAGTGAGGTAGTGAAACAAAACTTGGTCGTTGTATGATAAGGTCATGGTTGCCCTGTAAGCAGGAATTACTTAACAGCCTAGATGCTGGGGAAGGCTGTACAATAGTCATTGCACGTGCATGGCTAATGGGATAACTTTGTACCATGGTTACCCGAGCAGTCCAATCGCCAGGAAAACTGGAAGGACAGTATTATATTATGTGTATGAACTAGTCTAATACGCGGTGATGATGTGGGAATAGTCCAGCATGGAATGACTATGTATGCCCAATGGCAGCTGGCTAGTAAGGTCGACCCTGGGAAACTTAAATGACCCATATGATAACTTCAGTACGTGTCATGATGTATGTGGCATGTGTGTGCATCAAAATCTACAATATGCTAGACTGAAGTAGTACAATGATCGGTAACGTCTGTTATGCAGGAATTATTACCTTCTGTGCGTTTTGGCCAGGAGTACGCCGTGTAAGTAGGGTAGTGAGGAGAGCTACTGTGTGGCAGTATGTGGACAGTACAAGATATAGCGGACGTATAATACTATAAGACGTGGTTGATTTACAGGTAGAAAGCTGTGAGATAGCTGCACTTAACGCATACATTCCTATTCAGCTGATATGTGAACTTAGTGCCCAAATGAGGGGTTGCAAATAAGACGTATTAGTCCACTAAGGTTACCTGAATTATGTTGCAAAGGCCCATAGATGGCTTCGTGTGAGGACTATGCATAAGGGGTCGAGAGTGGCCCAATGTAGTTCCTGTGGTACTGGGAGGTAACGTAAGTCTGAGTTGAGTTTAATGGGGTGGGGTTGGTGTTTATTTTAAGTTGTAGGTCAGTTGAAAGTTACTGGTTATGACAGCGTAGCCATGATTGAAACATGGTCATACTGAAATCGTTGAGTAACTTTCAGTGAACATATGATCGTTGTAGGGGCTACACGGGGGACATGATAGAGGTGCTGAAATGCCATGGCTCAATATACTATATACCTGCTGAGTCCCATGACCTGAGGGTAGACATATAGGACACAGTTGCCAGGAATATAGGCTAAGACATGTGGAATGCAGTAGTGTCACAAGACCCTGAAGGTTATAACTATTCTGATGAATAACTTCCAGTCTTGTGTCTCTGGCCTTAAGGACCACTGTGACATCGCCCTAGGTGTATGAGCGGTACTCTGTGAAATCCTGGGAGGCAATGAGAAGTGAGACGAGATTAATGTCCTTCCCCTCCAGGATGTCCTTCTTGAGGTTTGGGTAATGACTTGAAACCCTAAGATGATGGGCGTATTAGAGAGTTGGGACTGGGAAGAGCCTGGAATATCGGTTGCAAGTGGTTCTGGTGTCGTGACTGGACCGCTACGGGCTTCCAGTCTGTTTGTTGATCTGCCCCCTGGATGTTACTACAGGGGTGATCATGGTATGCAGGTTGGCATTGCTCGTGCCTACCCTTACGTCTGAATTGTTAGTGTGGCTGCATTAGCCTAAATGGTTCTGTTTTGCGGGCAGTAGCTGGAAAGGGTATGCTGCCCTGCGTAATTTGGCCGTGATTCGTGGGACGGTCCACGTTGTAATTGAAGATGGGTTGCAGTCCTAGTTGGAGTACTTGTACCTGAAATTACCTCTCCTTTTCTGAAACTAGGGACATACTGAAATATACAAGTAAGAATCATGAGTTTATTTTGAGAGTGTATACAGTTGTTTTTTTTAACTAGTGCCAAAGTGGCAAAACAATTTGTTAGACTGGTGACAGGTGAGTCCCTACTATTTGCCAAGTGGATGGGTTGACTCTACCTATGGTTGGCGCGAGGGGGTTATCTGATGGATGTGAGCTTACAAGGGATGAGTCTTTGATCTGCGGAGGGGGTGTGACGAGTGATTCCCTTGCTATGCAACATGCGAGGCGTCTAGCTATGATACTAAAACAGTGTTTGAGGAACCGGGAGCAATGTATTTGTATGAACAATGTTCTGCAGTAGTTTGAGATTCTGCTAAGGGGGAGGCCTAAACCAGGTTATGGATGACAGAATGGGAGGCATTGGGTACTTATGAGTTTGTACTGAGATGCTGCTGATGAAAATCCTCCATGATCGTATTTTTGCGTATACTATGGTCACCTACCAATACCTTGTATGACGTAAGAATTGTTCTGGTAGATCACTTATACCGTAGGGTCTAATGAGCCAATTCTTTCCCGGGGTAGTGGATGTATGGAATAGCCTTTCCGCTGGGTGCGAGACGTTGACACCAAAGAGGAGTACGAGCATGCGTGGGATTGGCATAAGGCCCTCCCAACTACAAGATAAGGCCAGGGGCAAATGAAAGCATTTAAGAAAATCTGACAGACTAGATGGGCCCAATGGTTCTTATCTGCTGTCACCTTCGATGTTTCTATGGCTATGCATGGCGTGTTGGGTCTGAAACATATGTTCAAATAAGTTATGGTAGTATCGTGAATGTCTGCCCGGTACCATATTACCCTGTATACATTTAAGAGCTTATGCCCTGCATGCGTATTAAATCTGAGTAACGAAATGTATGATTGAAACGTATTGTGCATGTACCAATGGCAGGATATGACTTAAGAACCTGTCCTTGAAACAAAATACCTGTATCGGTTAAAGCAACACTTTTAACATTATAACTAGTTCTGTGAACGCGAAGGTAGATCTGTTTGACAAAATGACAAAATATATGCATAAGCATATCCTTGAACATGCCCTAGAAATACCCATATCACCCATCGTGCCAACAGTTGTTTAAGCCATATGTACATATATATAGACATGTAATTCACACGTATGTATATAGTGACTTTTAACAGAGGTACTGCGTAACAAAAGCCACCAGGTGGCGTTGGGTTGTACTTAAGTTGTACATCCATGTATATAACAGAGTAGAACCATGATTATGAAATATAGTAATGAAGCTTAACACCGATAACCTCATATATCCATAGTGCTTACATAATGAACCCCTACATAAGTATGGACCTTGCATGTTGGAAAACTTTTGCCTCCCCCTGCTGTAGTGTCACTCACTCAATGAGGCCTGGGATGGCTGAGAGTGGTGAGCTTGGTATTGCTTACTTGCTCCTGCCCCTCTGCTGTGTTAATGAGGCAGGCGGAGCTTGTGCTGTGCGGCTCATAGCCGGCGGAATAGACCGGCGTTGGCCATTGGAGGGAGCGTTCCCGTAAACCCCTCCCCCGAGAAGACTTGGCGTGTCGGCTGCTGTTGCCGGTAATGTTGCCCTCCGTGCCCGGGGGGGTTAACCCATGGTCGGGTTGAAGTGGTAAGCCATAGACCATGTATTTAATTTATAGTACAGACGGTGTACCGAAGTACCCGTCTGTACTCACGGTTTATGTAACCTTGGGTGCCGTGGAGCCGCAGCGGGGTATACCGCAGACCTCTGTGGGAGATTGTGGGAGGTCTGCGGTATGTGCGGCGGCCGGGGACCATGTTGTCGGGACAACAGTAGGAGAAAATAATCCCCAGTAATCCCCCTCTCCTTTGCCTGCCCCCTGATGCCGCAAGGGGACAAGCCTGCATGCCTGCTGGTGGTGGCCGTGCTGGGGCACCGCAGACCTCCATGACCTGGGATCGTGGGGGGTCTGCAGTGCCCCCATGTGACACCGGAGCCGCGGACCCCAGCGGGTCAGGGCATGACCAATTTATGAATAATCTGTTAAAATTGTATTTCTCTGCCTCTGATAATTACATTACCCATTTTGTAAGGTAATTGTATCACAGGCAGAGGGGAGGAATTTGTGTGGGAGTGTCTGAGTGTATTGTATGTGTTTATTGGTTGTTTTCCAAAACCCTGTGGGTGGTTCTAATGTGTAAGAATGTGTATGTAAGCTGGGGCACCGCAGACCTCCATGACCTGGGACCGTGGGGGGTCTGCAGTGCCCCCATGTGACACCGGAGCCGCGGACCCCAGCGGGTCAGGGCATGACCAAGCTGCAGACGGGTACAATGATACCCGTCTGCTCACTCCCGTGTCTAGGAGGGAACACCAATCGTGGCAGGCAGCTGAGCGTTTGGAGCGAGCAAACCGGTGAGCCGTCAGGAGAAGGCAAAACTGCCAGGAGGAGAGCTGCAACTGAATCTAAAGAACGTCTGGACCTGCAGGTAAGTTAGGTAGGAGGGGGACATAGCACCTCCCGCAACTTCAGGCCCCGCCTTCCAATTTATGAATAATCTGTAAAAAATTTATTTCTCTGCCTCTGATAATTACATTACCCATTTTGTAAGGTAATTGTATCACAGGCAGAGGGGAGGAATTTGTGTGGGAGTGTCTGAGTGTATTGTATGTGTTTATTGGTTGTTTTCCAAAACCCTGTGGGTGGTACTAATGTGTAAGAATGTGTATGTAAGCACAATAAACCCACAGCTCTGTCTGTTCACTGCTTGATCCTCAAAACAGAGCCTTGTCTCGTTCTTGGGGGAATTTATTGTATGCTCTTCCAGTTCGACTGCTAGGAGTGTAAACCTATTCGTATGGTTTTTCTTATTCGGCTGTTTACGGCATTCATATGCTTCTCCAGTTCAGTGGATTGGTGTCTGCAGTAGCTGTGCCTGTGTCTCTGGAAGGGGAAGATCTACTAAAAGGCTTTTAATCCCTTTTTATGCCTGGGGGTGCCGTTACACTAATGTTACAGCGGTAGCTCTTTCTCGTTGTCAGTGGCAGGAGTTCCCGGGCAGTGGCACCTGGGGTGGACGAGGTGGGCCCTCCATGCCCAATGGATCTTTGGTGTCTTGGACTGATC
>OW240914.1:2685454-2707917 GCA_933207985.1 Pelobates cultripes | reverse complement strand
TGTTGCAATCGGTAGTTAAAAGCTTTCCCATGTGGTCTTCGTTCGGCTACCAACCACGCGGCGGTCGGCCATCTTGGTTCCTTTGTTAGCCCAGCGGTGTTTTGTCGTCGAGCGCCTGGAACTAAAATCGGCTAATCGACGGCGCGAACACCGCTGGACTTCCAGGCCGTTCGGGAGCCCCGGGTGTTCGTTAGTTTGTTCTCCTAATACCAATCGGTACTTTAACAGTAATTTGGAAATAATGTGTATTTCGTGCAGCGTTCGGTTAGTTAGACTGGGAGCTGAGCGGGAATCTCACGAACTGTGCGCTCAGACTCCAGCTATCTACCGAACGTCCATTCGTTTAAATAAAGGGAATATAATGGAAGTTATGTATTTTAATGTGAAATGTAAGTTCTGCTGCACGGAGGGATAATCCACTTAACGGTATATTCTGGTGGGAGAAATGTATGTGTTGTATACTGTGTGTATATGGGGTGTATATCAAGGAGTATACTGTGTGTATATGGGGTGTATATCAAGAGGTATACTGTGTGTATATGGGGTGTATATCAAGGAGTATACTGTGTGTATATGGGGGTATATCAAGGAGTATACTGTGTGTATATGGGGTGTATATCAAGGGGTATACTGTGTGTATATGGGGTGTATATCAAGGGGTATACTGTGTGTATATGGGGTGTATATCAAGGAGTATACTGTGTGTATATGGGGTGTATATCAAAGGGTATACTGTGTGTTTATGGGGTGTATATCAAGGGGTATACTGTGTATATATATGGGGTGTATATCAAGGGGTATACTGTGTGTATATGGGGTGTATATCAAGGGGTATACTGTGTGTACATGGGGTGTATATCAAAGGGTATACTGTGTGTATATGGGGTGTATATCAAGGGGTATACTGTGTGTATATGGGGTGTATATCAAGGGGTATACTGTGTGTATATCATTGTTTGATTTTTATATCCGGTGTTGCAGAGATTCAGAAGGACACGTTGGGCATTTCCGCATACTGGGACTGGCTGCACGAGAGCAAACTGCCAGAAATCACTCATGAAAGTAAGAACAGAGTGTGTAACAAGTAATTCTATTCACGGCATTACACTGACAGTGCGCACTATGGGCACGGCATTACACTGACAGTGCGCACTATGGGCACGGCATTACACTGACAGTGTGCACTATGGGTACGGCATTACACTGACAGTGTGCACTATGGGCACGGCATTACACTGACAGTGTGCACTATGGGCACGGCATTACACTGACAGTGTGCACTATGGGCACGGCATTACACTGACAGTGTGCACTATGGGTACGATATTACACTGACAGTGTGCACTATGGGCACGGCATTACACTGACAGTGTGCACTATGGGCACGGCATTACACTGACAGTATGCACCATGGGCACGGCATTACACTGACAGTATGCACTATGGGCACGGCATTACACTGACAGTATGCACCATGGGCACGGAATTACACTGACAGTATGCACCATGGGCACGGAATTACACTGACAGTATGCACCATGGGTACGGCATTACACTGACAGTATACACCATGGGTACGGCATTACACTGACAGTATGCACCATGGGCACGGCATTACACTGACAGTATGCACTATGGGCACGGCATTACACTGACAGTATGCACTATGGGTACGGCATTACACTGACCGTATACACTATGGGCACGGCATTACACTGACAGTATGCACCATGGGCACGGCATTACACTGACAGTATGCACTATGGGTACGGCATTACACTGACCGTATACACTATGGGCACTGCATTACACTGACAGTATACATTTTATTAAAAGCCAAGTATGGATAGTGAGAAAGCTGAATGTCAGAGTAGTGCATGCAAGCCACTATATACAGGGATGCACTTCCTGCATCCCTTAAAAAAACAAATGTGCAAACAAAACTGTATATAAAATACAGAAATAGGGCGCCACTTATCACAAAACAAATCTCCGGCAGATGGACATGGAACATTCACATGGAAAGAGATAGAAAAATAGAGAACATCATAGTGTGAACTTTAATTAGAAAATAGAAATAAAAACAGGATAAAAACGCTCTCAAACGGTGTGGTATGTTTTTCTATTTTCTAATTAAAGTTCACACTATGATGTTCTCTATTTTTCTATCTCTTTCCATGTGAATGTTCCTGATGTAGAATTATTAAAATCTTTATTAGAACCTGTATTGAATTATTGTACTAACTCCATTTTAATATCACACTATGACAGAATTCTCCATTTTGTTCACCTTACATGACAGAATTTCCTGACAGTTTTCAATATAATGAATAAGAGATTGTATTTTCTCTCTCTAAGGACATAACTAGCCCCGGAGTTAGCGGATCTCCGTTGACTTGCAACATAGTATAATCCAAGGCCAGGAGAACAGCGACTAATGAAATGTTCTATTCATAAAAGAACCTTGGAACAGACCACGAGACTGACATCACTAACTACGTAAAATGATGCCCAAGCCCCCCCTTCCCACCGAGTAAGCCTCGTGCTAAAGAGCAATGACATCCCATGATGGGAGGGTGCCTCACTAGTCACTCAAATCTCTGAGCCAATTAATAATATTAATGGGTGGACACTGACATAGCCACTTAACATTTAACCCAATTAATGATGTTTATTTGTTATTATCTGATATTCAATGATGATGTCATTTTGCATATAAAAAGGCCTGCGTGCCCGCTTTTTAACTAGATGCTAATAAATTTCCTGAAGTGTTTTTAACCTGAACTGCATGTGTCAGTGTGAACTTACTTCTGCGTATACGCAATTTATTCATCTCAGATTTGGACAGGAACAGATAGACTTTTAAACATTTTTGTTTATTTCTAAATTAATCTACATCATTCCATGTCCATCTGCCGGAGATTTGTTTTGTGATAAGTGGCGCCCTATTTCTGTATTTTATATACAGTTTTGTTTGTACACTCTATTACTCTCACTTTCCAGACTCACAGACAGATGGCGCTCTGACACATTATTTAACCTGTTTGGGTGTATTGTCCAATCACTGGGCTTAGTTCTAGTTGGGAAATCAGTTCATATTTCATTTTATATGCAAATGTTTGATAATAAGTATTATAAATACAGTATATTTTGTATGTTTACAGGTTATTGCATAAAATAAGCTGACACATTTAACAAGTCAGTCATACTATGAAAGCCCTTATTAAACTGGGTAAACACAGGAAAACAGAAAACAGAGTAGGGTGAACTTTGTGATATATCATGGAGGATGTATGTTATACAGATTATTTCATTATATGTGGTAATTGTAATTAACCAACAAGAATGCATGTAATTTACCATTTAACCCCTTAAGGACACATGACATGTGTGACATGTCATGATTCCCTTTTATTCCAGAAGTTTGGTCCTTAAGGGGTTAAACCCATCCACCCCCCTCTCTTCTTGGTTTCCCCCATCTTGATTCTCCCCCCAGCATAGTTCCCGCTTCCCCCCCCCACCCCCCCTCGCTGGCTTCCCTCCCCATCTTGGTGCTTCCCAAGGCATAGGTTACCTCCCACTGGCTTGGTTTCCCCATCTTGGTTCTTCCCCTGGCGACGGAGCGCTGGCAATCGATGCTCCTAGTGCTCGCTGAGAACTCCAACCAACACCATCAGCTGCGCTGGGGTCTCGCCGTCTCCACCCACCCTGGACCCAAGGTCAGGATCCAGATTCCAGTGGGTGAACCTCTCTTTCCCCAGAGAGCAGGAACAGGAACAAGCTCTTAGCAGAGCTTAGTGATCATACCCTGGGGACAGGGCTGGATTAACATAGGGGCTGATGGAGCTGCAGCTCCAGGCCCAGGCCCAGGCCCAGGCCCAGGCCCATGGAATAGGCCCATTAAAAAAAAAAATTTTTTTTTTTTTTTTTACACACACTACTCTTAGGTTTGCCACCTGACTGGTATTTTACCAGTATTTGAGGCTACCTGGCCGTCCCGGTATTGCAGTAATACCGGCAATACAAATGCAGGTATTTTTCTTAGTATAAACGGAGATTACTCTGTAATACCAGCACTAACCAGTAGGGGTCACTGTGTGTGGAGAGAGGCAGGGATAGGAAGTTACAACATCTCCCTCCCTGCCTCTCTCTACCCACTGATCCGCAGGGGAGCAGCTACAGAGAGTCCAGACAACAGCTCCCAGCCTACAGAGACAGCCTACAGCTCAGGTAAGTGAAGTATGGAGGAAAGACGGCAGGGAGACATGGGGACACTGAGACACTAGGGGACACTGAGACACTAGGGGACACTGTGAGATATGGGGATGCTGAGACACATGGGGACATTGGGAGACACACTGAGACACAGAGACACATGGGATACAGTGTCCCCATGCCTCCAAGCCAGTGTCCCTATTGTCTCAGTGTCCCCTAGTCTCCCAGTGTCTATATTCCCATGTCTCTCAGTCCCCCTAGTGTCTCAGTGTCCCCATGTCTCTCTTTGTCCCCAAATGTCTGTTTCCCCATGTCTCCCAGTGTCCACATGTCTCCCAGCCAGTCCCCCTAGTGTCTTAGTGTCCCCTTGTCTCCCAGTGTCTGTGTCCCATGTCTCTCAGTGTCCTTAAGTGTCCCTAAGTGTCCCCAAATGTCCCCGTGTCCCCAAGTGTTTCCATGCCTGTGTCTCCATGCCTCCCAGCCAGTGTCCCTAGTGTCTCAGTATCCCCATGTCTCTCAGTGTCCCTAGTGTCTTAGTGTCCTCATGTCTTCCAGTGTCTGTGTCTCTGTGTCCCTAGTGTCTGTGTGCCCATTTCGCCCAGTGTCCCCATTGACTTCCTGCTTCACTGGACACTGCTGTTAGGGGGTATGGATTTACTTGAAAGATTAAAGCATAAATTAGAGAGAGATTAGCATAGAGTATGTGTTTTCTTAAAGCTGCATCCTTTGAGTTTCCCTCCAAAACCATCTCCATTAGATACTTGACGCTTGAGAGGTATGACTGTTTTAGTGTCTATGGTCGATAAGATTCTTGTCATGACTGCTATATAATACGTTAAAAACAGAGAATGGTCAAGGGAGCCGGAAATATACAATACCATTTAACAAGCCAAGTCAGGGAAGCCAGGAATCAGAATAGTCAGGAATAGCCAAGGTCAAAATACCGGGAATATCAAAAACAGGACAAGAAAACGCACTCTCAGGATTCAGGAACTAAAACCACGACAGGGCAATAACCTAGATTAAATATCCCTCTGGCCTCTGACTGCAGAACGTGTGTGTGTGACCCTGGGGGGCAGAGCTTTATCTGGCTGCAACCGCGTGTTTCAGCACCATCTTGAACCCGGCTGTCACGGTTCTCGCCACAGCAAACAGACGGCCAGACGTGGTCACCCATGGAGTTCCCAACAAGGGACTTGAACCAGGGAACTTCGCAGTCCTGGTCCTGCTTCCTTCCTCTGAGCCACAGCAGCTTTTGTATTTCTATGTCATTCTGGTCCTATTCATCCTGGCATGTCTATTTCTCTGGGGGCTGTACCTTGACTTTGGCTGTGCTTCACCTGACCCTGATCAGACATTAGCAAGGTATTTAAACTCAGCCTCGCCCTGTGATCAGGATCAAGTCTTTGATCCTGCTGTGTGCTTTGTACCAGTGTTCCTGTCGTTTGAGCTGCTACTTGTTTTTGACCCCAGCTTCTGACTACGTTTACTCTGACCTCTGGCATCCCTTGACTTCGGCTACTCCTCGTTGTTCCTGTCTACTGGCATCCTTTGACCTCGGCTATCCTTTGACGATCCTGCTGTTTGTGTCCTTGCCTGTCCTGGGACTTGGTACTTCATCCTGCACAGCCCCCGTGCACAGACCCACAGGCCGGGTGAATTCTTACCTGACCATCTTGGCCTGTGGCTATCTGCAAGGGTGAGCAACATATCTGCGCTACAGACTCCCAACCCAGGTAAGACCCTGACAAAAGACTTGATCAATATGGAGTCCGCAGAGATGTGCTCACCCATGTCCCAACCAGTGTCCAGCCTGGCCCAGACTGTTTTGGAGTTGCAGCAAGAAATTTTATTTCTTAAAGGCGCAGTACGTCCAGCCTCGGAACCAGCTTATCCTGAACCGTTTGTCATCATGCCCGACCGTTTTGATGGTAGCCGCACGTCCTTTCAGTCCTTTAAGATGGATTGTGAGGTGTTGTTTTCTTTAAAGCCTCGAACATATGCCACAGAATTCATCAAGGTCCGAGCGGCTATCAACCTGTTGTCTGGACGCATCAAAGTATGGGCTCACCAAATGTTGCAGACAAAGAGTCCTGTCCTTGTCAGCTGGGAATCCTTCAGTACTGCTATGGACTCACAATGCAAGACCACTGTGACCAAGCCAGCTCCACGTACCAAAAAATCCCAGATTCTTCGTAACCAAGAAACCCAGTACCACCACTACACCCCAGTGATGTCTCCTTATGATCCTGTTCCTATGAAAACTCCTGAGATATCCTGTGTTCCACTCGACCCTGAGGAACCTATGCAATTAGGACTTGTTCACTGCAAAGTGACACCTGAGGAAAGAGACCGAAGGAGAAGCCATGGCCTATGTTCTACTGTGGAGAAAGAGGGCATTTCATCACACTTTGCCCTGTTCGTCCTCCTAGACCTCCAGCTCTCCGACTGGGTACTACTTTCCTCCACCCTGTGTACACTGCATGCCAGCCCTGTCCCTGCCTTGTGACACAAAAGGGTACCCAAACTACTACAGTCAATGTTACCAGTGTCCCTCAAGAACATGCAACCAGTACCCCTGTGGAATCTCCACCTCCTGCTCCAGAAACATCTAGACCTCTTCCTGATGACACTTCTGCTCAAGCAAGCACCATTACCACTTCCTGCCTTGCCAAAAAAGTTCTGCCACCTGACTGCACATATGCCTCAAATGGCACAGTTGTATGCAAACAGGATCTAGAAATATTTGAAAAAGCATTGAAAGCTGCAAATACCTCCCCTGTGAGAACTACGAGAGCAAAGGTAGGTGCTGTGTTTCCCTCTAATCTGGAAGAAGGCTGTACGTATGGCATGGATGCCTATGGAAGAACGTACCTTCTGCCAGATGATGTATTTGATCTCTCAGAGGAGGAAGGTACTTCTGATCTGGAAGGTAATAAGCAACCAAATCACACCCGGAGGGTGTTCTTGAAGGGGGGGTACTGTCACGGTTCTCGCCGCAGCAAACAGACGGCCAGACGTGGTCACCCATGGAGTTCCCAACAAGGGACTTGAACCGGGGAACTTCGCAGTCCTGCTTCCTTCCTCTGAGCCACAGCAGCTTTTGTATTTCTATGTCATTCTGGTCCTGTTCATCCTGGCATGTCTATTTCTCTGGGGGCTGTACCTTGACTTTGGCTGTGCTTCACCTGACCCTGATCAGACATTAGCAAGGTATTAAAACTCAGCCTCGCCCTGTGATCAGGATCAAGTCTTTGATCCTGCTGTGTGCTTTGTACCAGTGTTCCTGTCGTTTGAGCTGCTACTTGTTTTTGACCCCATCTTCTGACTACGTTTACTCTGACCTCTGGCATCCCTTGACTTCGGCTACTCCTCGTTGTTCCTGTCTTCTGGCATCCTTTGACCTCGGCTATCCTTTGACGATCCTGCTGTTTGTGTTCTTGCCTGTCCTGCGACTTGGTACTTCATCCTGCACAGCCCCCGTGCACAGACCCACAGGCCAGGTGAATTCTTACCTGACCACCTTGGCCTGTGGCTATCTGCAAGGGTGAGAAACATATCTGCGCTACAGACTCCCAACCCAGGTAAGACCCTGACACCGGCAGAGCGGCTCCCGACTCGCCGCTGAGCAGGTAAGCTCAGTTTGTTGGCGCGGTCACACTTGTCCGGTGCAACCGCATCTTGCGGCGAGCCGGTGGCCGTGACAATTCTGTAATTAGGCCCACTGGGCTCTTAATCTGGCCCTGCCTGGGGAGTATAGTGATTATAGCAATCCCCAGAGTGTAGTTCTCCAATCCCCCAAACATGAGCCAAGGCTTCAAGAAAGGTACAAGATGATCTGATTTTAATGACCACACACTGGATTTTATGCAAGTCCCCATGCAAGGGGACATCCCACAGGGTGGGACACAGTATAACCAATCATTTACACGAAAACCGTAAAACACACCCAGCCCCAACATACAATCCCTCCCTTCTGCCTGTGATATAATTACTGAACACAATCGATTAATGTAATTTATCACAGGCAGGAAAAGTACACTCTTTACACATGTACTGTAACTTTAAAAATATGCATCATATTCACATAAAACATACATATTCGGAATCAGCATACTTTAAATATAAACATAACCAAAAATCATACAAATCCCCCCAGTAGATAAAAAGTTAGCTGGGAGTCCTTTATGACCGAGCAAGCACATTTTCATGACCAAAACAGTTCCAGAGAATCAGGCTGTGTGGTTGGGCTATTTCCCATGTTAGTCAGTTCAAACAGACAAACGACAACCATTCGAATTGTCGAATGAACTGTCGAATGGCGTTTGAACTGTCGAATACATTGAAGTCTGGAGAAGGTAAAACTTCAGCTGAATTAAAGATGGCCACCGCCACATTCGTTTGTCGAATGGCGGCCCCCCGGCGTTCAGCAATTTACCTACAGCAGGCTCCCAGCCTGGGAAGTAAATTGCCTGCACACTTCCACTTCTGGGTGGTCCGCCTGTGTGGTACCTGGTTCAGTAAGCCCCATTGTGGCAAAACTGGCCACTTCAGACTATCCATATATGAATGTTATATCCCTGTTTCAGCTGTAAGAACCAAGTGTATTGATATATTTTTATTTCAGGCGAATGAAGGGCATTCGTATGCTGGCGGCAGGAAAACCCCAGCATTCATACTGTAATTTCATGAACAGTGAGTTTCCACACTGTTTGTGAAACGAATAAACTACCGAATGGACGACCACACACAGGAGTTAAAGGCTTCCCTAGGTGGCCATCATTCGGCTACCGACCACGCGGCGGTCGGCCATCTTGATTCCTTTGTTAGCCCAGCAGTGTTTGGTCTTCGAGCGCCTGGAACTAAAATCGGCTACTCGACGGCGCAAACACCCCTGGACTTCCACGCCGTTCGGGAGCCCTGGGCGTTCATTAGTTTGTTCCCCTAATACCAATCGGTATTTTAAAGGTGATTTGAAAATAATGTGTATTTCGTGCGGCGTTCGGTTAGTTAGGCTGGGATCTGAGCGGTATTCTCACAACTGTGCGCTCAGACCCCAGCTATCTACCGAACGTCCATTCGTGTAATTCAGGGTAATATTATAGAAGTTATGTATTTTAATGTAAAATTTAAGTTCTGCTGCACGGAGGGATAATCCACTTAACAGTATATTCTAGTGGGAGTAGCCCTCTCGTACAGCAGTGCATGGTGGGAGACATGTATGTGTTGTTCAGTCCCCCATGTAGTCCCTTACTGTACCACCCTTGGAATGTCAGTAGGGAAACCCCTTGCATGGAGAATCCCATAAATACAGTGCCCTGTGAATAAAATCTCAGTTGACTCCCAGCCTATGTGTCGTCTAGTTCTTGGGAAGGAAGGATTCTTACAACGCTGCCGGGATTATTGTATGATGTATTTATTTCCTTGGATTATTTTATGCTGTTCCTTTTACCCAGCGGAGATACTGTGGATTATACTACCTCTCCGCTACACCCATTTACTGAACCAAGTGGGAGAAAGCCAGGAACACAGTATATTAACAGTCCGGGGACACTGGGGACAAAGTCTTAACGGGGCATTGTTCCCAAAAGTCACAGTATGTCCCCAGATGGTTCTTAAAATACAATATTGCCAAATACTGAATTTAAAGGGCCAAACCTCCCAGGGACCATAATCACATGGCAAGAGGCTGGCAAGTAGTCCTCTCCAACTGGCGATGTTAATTTCGCCAAACTCCCCCCCCTACTGCCTTGGTCCCCCTGCCATCTTGGTTATTCCCCTGGCATAGTTTCCCCCCCCCCCGCTGGCTTGGTTCCCCCCATCTTGGTTCTTCCCCCGGCATAGTTTCCCGCTGGCTTGGTCCCCTCCATCTTGGTTCTTCCCCGGCATAGTTCCCCAGACGGTTCCCCATCTGGTTCTTCCACCGGCTTCCCCAGGGGCTTGGTTACCATCTTGGTTCTTCCCGGCATATTTTTCCCCTGGCTTGGTCTCCCCCATATCTTGGGTTCTTTACCCCCCCCTGCTGGCTTGAAGCACTCAATTAATTTGCGGTTTCGTGTGGGAGATTTAAGATGGTATGCTGAATGGCGGCCACCTAGGAGCACTCAATTAATTTGCGGTTTCGTGTGGTTACTCGTGTTCTAAGTTCTGATTGCTACCTAGTGTGGTCTCTGTTCGGTAGAACAAATAAATGTCCCGAACACAGAAAAAACAACGAATACTTTTCAGTCACTTAACTAGCAGTGAGAGAAAGTACCGAATACATGAAGGGTGATTCTTCACACCCCCCCATCTTGGTTCTTCCCCCAGCATAGTTTCTCCCCCCGCTGGATTGGTTCTCCCCCCATCTTGGTTCTTCCCCTGGCATAGTGTCCCCCCCTGCTGGCTTGGTTCTCCCCCATCTTGGTTCTTCCCCTGGCATAGTTTACCTCCCACTGGCTTGGTTCCCCCCCATCTTGGTTGCCCCATCTTGGTTCTTCCTCCGGCATAGTTCCCCCACGATGGCCGGTTTCCCCATCTTGGTTCTTCCTCCGCGCACCCCCACCCCACTGGCTTGGCTCCCCCATCTTGGTTCTTCCCTGGCATGGTTTACCTCCCCTGCTGGCTTGGTTCCCCCCATCTTGGCCTGGCATAGTTTACCTCCGGTTTCCTATCTTGGTTGCTTTACATCTTGGTTCTTCCTCTGGCATGGTTCCCCCCTGCTGGTGGTTTCCCCCATATTGGTTCCCCATCTTGGTTCTTCCTCCGGCATAGCTCCCCCACTGGCTTGATTCCCAATCTTTGTCCCATCTTGGTTCTTCCCCGGCATTGTTTCCCAGGTTGGCTTGTTTCCCCCCCCATCTTGGTTCTTCCCCTGGTTCTTCCCCTGGCATAGTTTACCTCCCCCTGGTGGCTTGGTTCCCCCCCATCTTGGTTCTTCCCCTGGCATAGTTTCCCTCCCACTGACTTGGTTCCCCCCCATCTTCTGATTTATTTGGTGCAAAATATACAGGTGCTTCAAAATAAAATAAACAAAACAAAATTCCTTGCTCTTGTTTGAGCACTTACTAAACACAGTAATCACTACCTGGAATTGGGTGGCTTTCCCACTTACCAATTTACAATAACAAACTATAGCTGCAACACACACCATTCCTCTGGTTCTTTCTCCCTCACTCTGCACCAGGCTGATTCCTTATTTTAAAAGCCTGGCTGCTTATTGACCAGCTACAGGTGAGTATCAATTAGTTCACATACAAGTCCTGGTCTGGCTGTTATATAGCAACTAGTGCTACTGGAGCACTGGCCCACCCTGCTCTCCAAATGCTCTGCCCCAGGGACCCATACCGTGTTTTGCATAGTATCAACAATGTATATTGCAAACTTAACGTCTCTCCCTGGGACATTTAACTGAAAACTCTCTGGCTGCTGTTTACCAAAGGAGGCCTGATATATGTTCCTTCAACAACCATTCCGCTTTTTCGCTCACAATATGTTACGGTTGACCTCAGGCTGGCTGAGGGTTGGACCGCTTAGATGTCCTGATTCCTAATCCTGGAGAGTAATAGCGAGATTCCAACAGCATCTAGCGATAATCTTGAAAGTGTAGACATCCAACTAGCTATAGATAGAGCTAGTATAACGCATTTCCCTACGACGCCGAGGACCATAAGCACTGCACCAGACACCACATCCACCACAGACTCTACAACCACCATAGCTTAACTGGAGTCTCGCTGTCTTCCTTCCACCGTGGATCAACCTCTGTCCTCCCGGATCGTGTGGGAAAGACCTCTCCTCCAGGAAAGCGTATCAGGAACAGCTCTTGAAAGAGCTAAGTGATTAGAGCTCAGGGGAGTAAACAAAGTATAGCAGTTCCCTACAAACACGAGGCTACGTATTGAGAGTTAAGCAGATCAGAATGAACTGAGGGTTTATTGTCTCTTTTATATAAGTTTTCCCACAAGATTACCACCCATGTGGACCTTGTAGAGCACAGGACACAAAGTTACAAAGCCAATAAAAACACTCTTGTACAGTTAAGCACTTCCAGATAATGCACACCAACCCTCCCCTCTACCTGTTATACAATTAACAAACACAATGGACTAACTCAATTACCCACAGGCAGACAACACAATTTTTTTCACAAAAAACAGAAAACACCCTAAAAACCACATATCCCCACAAATATATATATATCCCTGGATAGCCCTGATCTGGGTGAACAACATATGCAAAAATCACCCAGATCAGAGCAGGGGTTCAAAAGTTTTATGGAAATCACATTTGACCGACCGCAAGCATGGTTTTCATGCCCAAAATAGTTCCACAGATTTAGGCTGTGCGGCCGGTCTATCTTCTCCTCTATCCTGGAGATAATTGGCTTAAGTGGCTGTGGTAACTTAATTACCTCCAGGTACAGGAAATATCTCTAAGTTAAAAACTGTTGCAAAAACCACATAAAAATACATAACTCTTATAATACAATGTTTAATCTATATGTCCAACATATCCCCAGACAGCTTGGATCTGGGCGCTCAATATGTCCAATGTTAAAAGTGCCCCATAGTACAAGGAAGGGTGGATAAGACAATAGCAAGGGCTGATGAGAGATTGAGGAGGGACAAAGCAGCCAGTTTCAACTGGTCTGGCAGTGTCCCTGGGACAACACCCTGCTGGAGAACAATAGGACAGGAAAAAGGGGGAAGAGGGAAAAAGGGGGAAGAGGCACATTTTCCCACTTTTTAGCATGTCTTGGGGCAGGAGGCTGACAATCAGGCCCCTCCAGAAGCCAGTGGTGAAGGGCAGTTCGTCACATGTGCATTTCCTTTCATCTAAGAAAAGCGGCATTCGACTAAATGGAATGAACAACCATGAGACACATGACTGCCCAGTTTGTGAATGTTTGCGTTCGTTAGTTTGTTCGTGAGATCTCCCAAAAGAAGACCGGTCAAGGCATTCAATCTCATGGCATCGTTTTGGGGCTTCACCTCGTGGCTGACCGGTCTAAAACTTCACTCGAATGGTTTTCCTGTTCTACCAAATGGATCTGAGTGGTACTTCGACAGATTAGGTGCTCAGATCCCTGCTATTCGATGAAATGGAGTTCTGATTAATATTTAAAGAGTTATGATGTTTTAAAATATTGTTTAATTTTCTGTACTTGGGAGATAATATAATTAAAGAATTGTTCTTGCACAATTATCTTCAGAACAGGATCATGGGAAATATGTCCTTGTTCCTTGTCCTCCACAATGTTCACCAGGGGAAAACCCCTGGAATGTAATTAAAGAAACCCCTTGTATGCGGAATTGTATAAAAGCCAGCTGTGGCTCAATAAAAATCAGTTGACTCCCAACGCTGTGTTTCGTTCAGTTGTTGGGGAATGGGATTGGAATTGTCACGCTACACTTTGTTTGAATGCTGATCAAGTCTACCAGCGGAGATATTGCAGTTAATACTTCTACTCCGCTACAAATACTGTATAAAACATACATTGTTTAGTTTAATCTTTATCTTTACTGGATATAAACCAAATGTCAAACATAAATAACAATAACTTAACAAATAAATTAACATGTAGTGTCATACAGTATAACTGTAACGGAACTCCCCGTACCCCTGGCTGGGTACCTCCGCCAAGGACCACTTCCTTGCTGGAACAGGGGAAAAACCGCAGCACTTCTGCCCATAGTCGCCATGGCTTGACTGGGGTCCTGGACTTGCACTCTCCTGGAGCTGAATGGGAAATTCGCTATTGACACCTCCAGGCATTGGATGACACTCAGCCCTGGGAGCTCTAGTCCTTACAAGGAGTAGAATCTCCTGCAAGCTGGAACAGCAGACACAGGGGTTAAATCCTCCTTCCCTCCAATAACAGGATGACACAGTTTTGGAGTGCAAGCTGTAAGACGTTAATGGCAGCCACAACTGGCCTTATATGCATGTCCCCATGCAAGGGGCACTCCCTCCTGTCCTGATGGTAGCCTGCAACAAATTTATACAAACCAATGACATTGGCCCCCAGGTCCAAGACACTCCCATACAAAATTATACAATCCCTCCCCTATGCCTGGGAGATAATTGAGTCAAGCACTATACTAAACTCAATTATCTCTGTAAGGAAACCAAGTATATTTAAACCTCATTCAGTAGTTTCCTCCCGAACCGCCAGAGCCTTAGTGATTATAGCCCTCTGATCGGTAGATAGAGTAGACAAACCCTATAGTAATTCCAATAGCTTCACAAGATGATTCCCTTAGTGAAACACACGAATCCCCAAACAGCAGCCGAAGTCAAGAAGAAGGGTACAAAATGAACTAACTTTTAATGGGTGCACACAGCTTTTATGCAAGTCCCCATGCAAGGGGACAGCCCTCAGGGAGGGACAAATATTCACCAATCACATACTGTAAAACTTTAACACACACCCACAGTTCCCTCCCCTAGCCCTGGAGATAATTCAGTCTGATAAAAGAATAACAATTATCTCCGGGCTGAAAAATCACTTTTTCCCCCAATAACTGGAACACCCCTTTATACTTGGGGTATAGGAAGTCGAGTGTCCGATTTCAGTTCCATACACTCGATGACCAAGACCCGCTGCCTTTGTTCGCATGAACAAAGATGGCAGCAGTTTTCTCTGCCACGTGGCGTTCAGTAGTACGAACGCTGGCTGCACAGACAGAGGCCTCAATTAAAGTAGTCTTTGATGCTTAATAAACCAGTGGTGGTCTTTGTTCGGTAGGTACATCTACCGAATGCAAATAGGTAGAAATAGTATATAAAAAGGGGAATTTCTTCACACATGCTCCCCTATAAGTCCATAGGTCGACATACCCACCTAGACCCTGTCCGGTTGGCTTAGGGATGTCCAAGAAAGGGTGTTTAAGCGTCCAGGTCGGTCTGTTGGGACAGACCGTCGGCATTACCGTTTTGTTTGCCCAGATGATATTGCATTGTAAAGTTGTATGGCTGAAGGGCTAGGCTCCACCGTAATAGCCTGGGGTTGTCACCAGCCACCCTATTTAAACACACAAGGGGGTTGTGGTCAGTCATGAGAGTAAATGGCTGGCCGTACAGATAGGGGTGCAGTTTCTTGAGTGCCCACACTAGGGCTAGGCACTCTTTCTCCACAGTGGCATAGCTGACCTCTCTGGGCAAAAGTTTACGGCTGAGGTAGGCCACTGGGTGTTCCATGCCGTCGTTCCCCACTTGGCTTAACATGGCTCCCAGCCCAAACATGGAGGCATCTGTGTGGACAAGAAACTGTTTAGTGTGGTCGGGTGCTGCCAACACAGGAGCCTCACTTAATGCTGCTTTAAGTTTCTGGAAAGCCTCCGTGCACTCTAGAGTCCAGGTTACTTGTTTCGGGAGGGCCTTTTTGGTAAAGTTGGTGAGAGGTTTGGCCAGGGCGCTATACTCTGGGACAAATTTTCAATAATAGCCGGCTGTTCCTAAAAAGGCTAATACCTGGGTTTTGGTACGGGGTTGGGGCCAATTCGCTATGGCCTCGACTTTTGCGGGCTCTGGCTGCTGCCTACCTGAACCTACCATGTGGCCGAAATACTGTACCTCGGCCATGGCATTTGTCAGGTTTCAATGTGAGCCCTGCCATGTGAATTTGTTTGAGTACCCTAGACACGTGCCCCAGGTGGTCCCCCAACGTGCGGCTGTAGATGGCAATATTGTCTAAGTACGCACATGCAAAGTCCTGGAACCCCTCTAGGAGTCTGTCGGCCATCCTCGGAAATGTAGCCGGAGCATTCTTCATCCCAAAGGGCATAACCTTAAACTGGTATAGCCCAAATTGAGTGACGAAGGCTGACTTCGGTATGGCCGCAGTCTCCAAGGGGATTTGCCAATACCCCTTGCACAAGTCCCCCAGCCATACGGTCTAGTAACTCGTCTGTTCTGGGCATAGGGTAGGCATCGGTTATGGTGCGATCGTTGATTCTCCGATAGTCTACACAGAAGCGCGTGGTGCCGTCGCGCTTCGGTACTAGTACTAACGGCGAAGGCCAATGGCTTTGGGAGGGTTCTATAACCCCTAACTTGAGCATATCCCTTATTTCGGAGAGCATATTTCCATGTACTGCCTCAGGAATACGATAGGGTTGCTGCCGTAACAGCATTTCTCCCTGGGTTTCTACACGGTGTACCGCAGCGGAGGTATAGCCGGGTATGGCTGAAAACATTTCCTGGTATCCCTGAAGCAGTTGCGAAGCCTCACCTTTCTCTAAGGGGTTAAGGTACTGACCCAAGCTTACTTGGTCAATAGTACACAGTACACAGTGAGGTGTCTAATAAATCAGGGAGGGGTAGTCCCTCACTATCTTCCGAGGAGGAGGCACATACTTCCGTCCTTTCGTAATAGGGTTTGAGCATGTTGATATGAAAGGCTTTGGTCAGCCTTTCATCTGAACACTTGATCACAATGAAGGTGGTATCGCTTATCTGCTCTACCACCTTAAAGGATCCCTGCCAGGCCGCCTGCAGTTTGTCTTTCTTTGCGGGTCTTAGGGTTAACACTTTCTGGCCTATTTCTAAGACCCTATCTCTGGCGCCCCTATCATACCACTTCTTCTGGCATTCCTGGGCCACCAGCAGATTCTCCCGAACAGATTCAGTGAGAGCCCGCAGTCGGTCCTGGAATTCCAGAACATACTGAACGATAGGGATCCCCCCACATCTGTGTTGCCCTCCCAGTGCTCTCGTATGAGATCCAGGGGGCCCCGAACTTTTCTCCCGAACAGGAGCTCAAAGGGGGAAAACCCAGCAGATGCCTGAGGCACTTCGCGGTAGGCAGACAGAAGATGGGGAAGATATTTTTCCCAATTCCTGCAGGACTCTGCGAACGTCTTTAGCATTTGCTTGAGTGTGCCATTAAAACGTTCAGAGTCCATTGGTCTGGGGGTGATAGGGAGTGCTAAATAGGGCTTTCACTCCACAGCTCTGCCACAATTGCTGGGTCAGGAGCATGGGCGTCCGCAGGGGGGGGCAAGGGGGGGCACTTGCCCCCCCCTGGATTTTTCAGCTTTTTCTGATATTTTTCGTGTGAGATTTAAAATGAACTGCAATACCGGCGCCGGCCAGTAGGTGGCGCCGTGTATGGAGAGAGACAGGGATAGGAAGCTGCATCTTATCCCTGCTTCTCTCTGCTGATTGAAACCGCAGGGGAGCAGCACATGCAGCCAGAGACAGCCTACAGATCAGGGGAGTGAGGGATGGGGGAGGCAGAGACAGCCTACAGATCAGGGGAGTGAGGGATGGGGGGCAGAGACAGCCTACAGATCAGGGGAGTGAGGGATGGGGAGGCAGGCACAGATCAGGGAGGAGGATGGGGGCAGTGAGACAGCCCACAGATCAGGGGCAGGGTGGGAGTGGGAGGGGATGGGGCAGAGAGCCAGCCTACAGATCAGGGAGTGAGGGATGGGGGCCAGTGAGACAGTCTACAGATCAGGGAGGAGGGATGAAGGTGAGACAGCCTACAGATCAGGGGAGTGAGGGGATGGGGAAATGAGACAGCCTACAGATCAGGGGACTGAGGGATGGGGGGCAGAGACAGCCTACAGATCAGGGGAGTGAGGGATGGGGGGGAAGAGACAGCCTACAGATCAGGGGAGTGAGGGATGGGGGGGCAGAGACAGCCTACAGATCAGGGGAGAGAGGGATGGGGGAGGCAGAGACAGCCTACAGATCAGGGGAGTCAGAGACAGCCTACAGATCAGGTAAGTGGGGAATGGGGGGCAGCCTACAGATCAGGTAAGTGGGGATGGGGGGCAAACCCACAGACTGTGGTAAAGTGGGGGGAGTGGGTTTGAGAGGGGGAAGCAGCCTATAGATTTGGGGTAGCAGCCTGTAGATTTGGGGCAAAGTAAGCCCATGTAGATTTGGGGAGGGGCAGCAGCCTATAGATTTGAGGGCAGCAGCCAGATTTGGGCAGCAGCCTTAGACGCCTAAAGTGTTGCAGCCCATAGATTTTGGGGGCAGCAGCCCATAGGATTTGGGGGGTAGCAGCCTTTAGATTTGGGGGAGCAGCAGCCTTTTAGATTTGGGGGCAGCAGCCTATAGGATTTGGGGCAGCAGCCCAAGTAGACGGCAGCAGCCCTTAGATTTGTGTAGCAGCCCATAGATTTGTGGGGAGGGTAAGCAAGCCCATAGATTCTGTGCAGCAGCCTACAGGATTTGGGGTAAAGGCAGCCTTAGATCGGGGCAGCAGCCCAGAGATTTGGGAGGGGGCAGCAGCCCATAGATTGGGGGAGGGGGGCAGCAGCCCATAGATATATAGAAATGAACAGGAAGGGTCAGCAAGGAGCTGGAAGGTAAAGCAGCACAAAGGTAAAGTAGAAGGAGCAGAAAGGGTCAGAAATTAGCTGGAAGGGGCAGAAGGAGCACAAAGGTAAAGTAGGAGAATGAGCTGGAAAGGGCAGAAGGAGCACAAAGGTAAAGTAGGAGAATGAGCAGGAAGGGCCTGCAAGGAGCAGGAAGGAGCACAAAGGGACAGCAAGGAGGACAAAGGTAAAGGAGCAGAAAGAATCAGAAGGAGCACAAAGCTAAAGTAGGAGAAAGAGCAGAAAGGGACAGCAAGGAGCACAAAGGTAAAGTAGAAAAGGGAGCAGAAAGGGACAGCAAGGAGCACAAAGGTAAAGTAGAAAAGGGAGCAGAAAGGGACAGCAAGGAGCACAAAGGTAAAGTAGAAAAGGGAGCAGAAAGGGACAGCAAAGAGCACAAAGGTAAAGTAGAAAAGGGAGCAGAAAGGGACAGCAAGGAGCACAAAGGTAAAGTAGAAAAGGGAGCAGAAAGGGACAGCAAGGAGCACAAAGGTAAAGTAGAAAAGGGAGCAGAAAGGGTCTGCAAGGAGCAGAAAGGGATCAGAATGAGAGGAGCAGAAGGGCGCAAAATAAGCAGAAAGTAGCAGAAAGGTAAAAGAGCAGAAGGGGCCAATAATAGAAAAGTGTCAGAATAAAAAAAAAGACTGTCAAATGAAGGAGAGGAAAAGGAGATTGGAGCAGGAAGGACAAATGAAGTGAACCCTCCACTTTATTCTGGACACCACATCATAAGGCTTTAGTACCTGGGCCTGGCAGGGAAACGCTGGACCTTCTCATCTCCAAAGGTAAAAAAATATTGGTGTTAATGTGTTCACTTTTATTTACTGAGTGTCAGGAAGCACAGAGTGCCGTTGGGTAGGGGTGTTGCTGATTGGCTAGAGCGGTCAGCTGGCACTCTAAGCCAATCAGTAGCTCCCCATTCATAAAAAAGTAAAAATATTTTATGAACCGGGAACTAGCGATTGGCTTAGAGCGTCAACTGACCACTCTAGCCAATCAGCGGCACCCATGCCTGACGTCAATCTGCACTTCCTGACACTCTGTTTCAGAAGCCAAATACCACTGAGCGACCTGGAGCTGGAGGAAGCCTTTGTGGTTAAACCATTTGAGAGTGATTTAACCCCTTAAAGGAAAGCGAGCACCCAGGGGCTTCCTGGCATCATAGCATTTTCATTTAGGTGAAGTTGTTATGGTGACCAGAATGGTCCTTTAATTTGCTTAAAGGAACACTATAGTGTCAGGAATACAAACATATATTCCTGACACCATAGTTGTGAAAACGCTATTCACCCTGGCTTTATGTGATAATGGCTATGCCCCTTCCCTTTCATGACACTGTCAAAAAGGTACCAAGCATGGATGTCATTACAATTATGCCCCCCCCTGGAAAAATTCCTGCGGACGCCCATGGTCAGGAGGGCTGTGAACTGGGTCCCCCTATCAGATAGGATCTCCTGGGGAAAACCTACCCGGGAAAATATTTTGACCAGGGCTTCTGCCACGGTCTCCGCCTCTATGTTTGCAAGCGCTACCGCTTCGGGGTACCTAGTGGCGTAGTCCACTACGCTGAGGATGAACTTTTTGCCGGACTGACTGGGGGTGATAGTTGAGAGGTCCCCTTAAGTCCACCGCTACTCGGTGAAATGGTTCTTCTATAATGGGTAACGGGTGGAGTTTGGTTTTCTGGTGGTCACCTCTTTTCCAAATCTTTGACATATGTCACACGTTCTACAATAATATATAAGATCTTGGGAGACCCTAGGCCAGAAGAACGTTTGGGTCAACCGGTCTCTTGTTTTCTTAACCCCCAGATGTCCTGCTAGGGTAATATCATGGCTGAGCTTTAATAACTCAGCCCGAAACTTACGGGGTACTATTAGCTGTCTTTTAGTGACCTGAGTGGCCCCGTCTCCCACCCCTTCTGTCACTCTATACAGTAATCCCTTATGCCACTCAAACCTTTTGTGAGTGCTGTCTCCCCTGGTAGCCTTCCTATACCCTTCTAGAGTAGGGTCTGTTTTCTGCTCCTTTTCAAACCCCTGGGGCGTATCCCAGAAAGTGGAAGGGGGGTCGGGTAAAGGGGGTATTTCAACTCCTACCTGGGTTTACTCAGAGTGCAGCGGTGCTTTCATTCTAGCTTGAGCTCGGGTGCTAACGGGGTAGGCTTCCCGGTAACTTCCTGGTAACTTCCCGGGTTAGTTGCGAAGTTAAACAGCCGATGTCCTTTCCCAACAGGACCTCAGCTGGCAGTTCCTGCATAATGCCGACTGTGACAGATCCATCTGTGTCGTGTGACAGATCCATCTGTGTAGAGACTGGTTGCTGGATTCGTCTGTTTGCCAGTTTTTGCCTTTTCGTGGAATTACCCGTTCGTATACCTCTGTTCAGTGAATTGACTTTTTCCGTCGAATGAAACTACTGAACGGACGGCCACTCAGAAGAGAAGTGTGCTGCTGGTTAACCTATTGATCCCAATTAGAACGTTGTTGTTAACCACATACACTTCTTAATTAAGAACCGAATACCGGGTGGTCGTCGTACGTATGTCGACCACGAGGCGGCGGCGATTTTAAAACATACGAGATACCAGCGGTGTTCGGCATATATTTCATGGAACTCGACATACGAACGACGACCACCCGGTATTCGGTTCTTAATTGAGAAGTGTCTGTGGTTAACCACAAAGTTCTAGCTGGGATCAATAGGTTAACCAGCAGCACACTTCTCTTCTGGGTAGTATCATTCGACAGAGAAAGTCAATTCACTGAACGGAGGCATACGAACGGGTAATTCCACGAAAAGGCAAAAACAGGCAAACAGACGAATCCAGCAACCAGTCTCTACACAGATGGATCTGTCACACCGACCTCCAACTGTTTGGATCCAGAACCCCAATCAATCAGTACATTGGCTGTAGGTAGCTTGTGTATAGCACCCCCAGCCACCCTTATGGCTACGGTGCGACCTGTGCGAGTTGGGGTCTTGATTGTGTGGGGTTGTACTACCGTTAGAGTGGCCCCAGAGTCCATCAGGGCTCGGGCCCCCACACCATTCACTGTAATCCATTGGCGGTGGTGGTCCCGGTTGTCACCCCCAGTTTGTACTGGATTGCCCTCATGCAACACACTCCACTGTTCTTCTTGGTTAGGTGTGTTTTCCTGCTGCACACAATGGGCGGCTGCCCTGGGGTGTTGTGGTGGTTGCCTTTCCCAGCTCCCTCTGTTTAAACAAGGGCACTGGTTCTTGTAATGTCCTGGCTGCTTACAGTAATGACACACTGCAGGAGGTCAAGGAGTTACTGCTGGCCCTTGTGGTGGGTTACTTATGGCAGTTCTAGGGATGGCAGGGGATGCTGGCGCCGGGTAGTTGGGCCTAAACATGGGTCTGCTTCTCCCCTGTTCCCTCCTCTTGTTATCTTGATATTCATCCGCTAGTCTGGCGACTTCCTCCACAGTTTTGGGTTTTCTGTCCTTTACCCAATTTTTGATGTCCTCTGCAGTGTAATTAAAAAATTGTTCTAGCAGCATAAGTTGTAAGTAGAGATGTCGCGAACCGTCCGCGAACTTCTCGCGAACGGTTCGCCGAGGTTCGCCACGAACCGTTCGTGGCGAACTCCGGTCAGCTGACACATCCCAGCCAATCTCCAGCAGACCCTCCCTCCCAGACCCTCCTACTTCCTGGACAGCATCCATGTTGAAGCTGCCTTCAACATGGATGCTGTCCAGGAGGTGGGAGGGTCTGGGAGGGAGGGTCTGCTGGAGATTGGCAGGGATGTGTCAGCTGACCGGAGTTCGCCGTGAACGGATCGTGGCGAACCTTGGCGAACCGTTCGCAAGAAGTTCGCGGACGGATCGCGACATCTCTAGTTGTAAGGCATCATCCAGGGTAGTTGCTTGACAGAAACACAAACAAAGTTTGGGATACGGCTGTATA